>APFE031712632.1:0-13603 GCA_000404065.3 Pinus taeda
AAACTACTAAATTATTAAAAGATAAACTATAAATTAATAATTGTAATTATTAATTACTAGTAGAAAAAATTATTAATTAAATCAAAATATTTAAAAATAAATTAATTTTTCAATTACATACTATTTAAGATTTTGAAATCAATTTCAAAAAATAAAATTAAGTTCTCTCTGGAATTAGTTTTGCTTATATCAAACTCTTTAATTTTTTGTATTTTTGTAATGTATCTTAAATTATGTAAATATATTAAATTTAAAAATAAAATTGTTAAAATGCAATATAATAATATATTTTAGAAATTTATGTTAAAATAAAAGAATAAAAATTATAATTAGTTAATAATTAGTTTTTTAATTATATCAAAATAATATTTTAAAACCCGGAAAAAAAACATATTTAAAATAAGAATACACATTCCTAACAAAAGAATAGTTTTATTTGTACCGATGAGATGGTTTTAAGGGTGCAAAATCAACTTTCCATTTATTCTATAAGCTTTATTAAAATCTTGTAACTTTTAACGCCACCAAATACACAAAATTTTCAATTAGAAAAATATATAAATTTTGTAACTTTTGACGCCCACAAAACACAATTTTAATTAGAAAATATTAAAATTAAAATTAGTGCGAAAATAAATAAATAAAAAGTTCAGAAATAGAATTTCAAATTCAAATTCAAATTCTGCAACCCGTTTGGCATACAAAGTTATAAATTTGGGAGGTATAATACGGTTTTGAATAACTCACGATAGATTTTATATGAAATCTCAGAGCGTTTTAGCCTGCGTGTCTGCTGAGAATCCTGTCGTTCAAGACTCATAACACATATGATGAGTATCGTCATAACATAAATTGAATTGAAACAATTTTACTATTTTAATGTTAAAACCCATAGCTTTACCATTCATTAAATATTTTACACTATATATATTAAAAAAAAAATTGTTTATTTTCGCAAACTTTGATGAATATGATACTCATTACATGCACATGAAAGCAATACATTTTGCAAAAGCAAAAGTTTCAGGCAAAATAAAATCTAAAATTCCATGAAATAAAACTGGTTTGCTTATGGTTAATATACAGCCAAAAAAAATATGTCCATATGAATTTTTGTTGTTGTTGTATCTCATAGTTTAAATCAAGCTCTAACAAGAGAGATATGTTGCTTTCTCTTGACCGGCTTCTTAACAGAATTTAGGAGAATAGAAAACTAATCTAAAATTATAAGCTTACAATAAACAACAGATACAAACAAAATAGGAATATCTCAATTAAATACACCATTGCAAAAGCAGGGTTATAATCTCTCACCCAATAGTGCCTCTTAGTGGCCTCGATCCGTTGCAACAGAGCAAAGAATTCTTCAAAGTTGTGGCTGCCGGCATTAGTTCTATCGCATGGCGGCTTAGGGAACGCCTATGCTAAATCTGCATGGCCGCTTAGGGAACGCCTATGCTAAATCTGAAGATGATTCCATACAGAGTTTCTTCATCATAATCTCCACGACCATGGGATCGATCCTTGAACCCCATCAATATAATTCAACATTGCTAGTGCTACGCAGAGCGCTCAATATATCCTTCCTGCAGAATTCTGAGTTCACTTTAGACAAAACAGCCAAGCCATTGAAACATGGGCACTATGTTTGATAAAAATCAAGGCCATAAAAATCCTGCCTCTATAGTGTTCATGGAGCTATGCGTGGCATTTTGAAAATTCAAAATTTAAATTATGAATAGTCGCTGATCCATACATTAATGCTTTAATTGTGTTGGTCTGCGCTGACGGCGTATGGCAACGTGGACAGTATCGGGGATTGTTTTGGCGGTCATCGGAAAGTTCGGCAAGGAAGTCGACCATCTCTCATACATGCTATGCCATGTATGTATTACCATCTAAATGGATGTCACATCAATGTTGAAAAGTCACATTAAATATCGGTTGCCATGTTCATGGCCATGCGAATGCAGAGATGTATTTCGCTTGACCAAATGTACTCTTAAGAGTTTTAAATACCCAATAGCATGGGATTTATTGGTTGCCCAGTAACATTGTAATGTAAAACACATGGACACTTGATTGGAAAGGCCACCTGAACATTTTTTTTCTTTGGGTCAGTGACTGTTTAATGAATGGTATATCAGTGGTGAGGGTAATAATGCGTACATAAACATCTATCTCTCTCGATAATAGGTTGTTAGAACACTGATGGGAAAATTTGCAAAATTTATTCTAAACACCAAAATTTTAGAAAAAAATTTATAATTATATTTATAGGGTTTGTGGGTATATTTTGGATAAAGTCTAAATTCAAATTTTTTATATTCAGATTAAACTTATTATTCCTATTATTATTTCATAAGATAAGAATTACAAAAATCTCAATCAACTAATTATCAAAAAATAATAGAAATTAAAAAAATCTTAATCAAACAATATAATCAACTATTAAAAATTAATAGAAATTCAAATAGTGGTTTTGTATTTATTTTTTTTGGGGGGGTTTTTATTGTACTTATATTCCTTTATTTTTTATGGCATCCCTATTTGGAGACGTTCTCTCCTATAGAAAAATCATTGTTGGAAAAGCTAATCAATATGCCTATGCAAATCCAACAATTTCTCAACTCATAAATCCCAATCGCAACTAGAGGCAAATTTATCTTATCTGAGAGGCAACCATTTTGCAACACCTTCATTCATTACTCCAGCAATGAACAATCTAAGAGGTAATGGTTCATGTCTTCTTCGTACAGTTAAAACACTCCTAGAAATCCTTACAGAAAAAGGGGCAAAAGTTGAATATTGATGAAAAGGTCCAGGAGGACAACACACAAATACACACACAAAATAAACTTTTATTTATTAAATGTTTCTCACATGTACATATTCACAGAGATGTGGCAATGTTTCTCACATGTACACATTCACAGAGATGTGGCTTTTGGCTCTTTTGACCTCATATATCTCACAATGACCAAGTCATGGGTATATAAGGACCACACTTACTAAATATGGAGTCATGCAAACTCTAACTAGATTTGACTCAACTCTTGCTAATGTGTTCATGCAAACTCACTAGAAATTAGACTCGACTCAACTCAACTCACCTCACCTCAACTCGTCATCTGTTGCATGCATATGGGAGTAATTCATTATTTCTAACAAATATATGTGAGAGCATGCTACAATATGTAAATTTGTAGGTCTCTAGCCCTTGTAATAAACCTTGCTCATCTAGATCCAAAAACAATTGACACTCAAAGGGGATCTAGACTTCAATTTGGATTCCAAGGGTTTCTTCATGACCATATTCAATAATACAGAATATAGAGATTCCATATTCCAGGGAGGACCATATTTCATGAATTCGTTTGGTTTATTCATCAAGACATGGGTTTAGAGATTTAAACTTGATAGAGAAGACTTTTATTTTGCTCCAATTATTCACTCCCTCAGTACTTTTGGGATCCTGACATCCTTAAAAGCATTCGCAATGTTATCCGACATTTTCTTGTGATTTTGGATACCATATAGCAAGGTCAGTACACTACATATGCTCGTCTTTATGCTTACCTAGATATATCAAACACTTCCCAGGTAGAATTTAACTAAGTAGTGAAGAAAAAGGTGGGAACCACCAATAGATTATGAGAAAATCCCCTGGACCCCTTCATGAATACGACCATTTTCTCTAAGAATGCCTAGCAAAGCAAGTTTGGCAAAATGTGCAAGCAAGTTTGTCCTCGAATCAAGATGGGTTTACCATGATCTTCAATGAAAGGTAGATAACTAAAAAGGGATAGGGGGATTTAGCTTCTAAAAATGGAATGGGAAACAGTCAGTTCACAATCCTCTAGCAGCTCAAAGAAAATGAGATAACAAGTGGAGAATATGGTAAAGAGTGGGAAAATAAGTCAATAATACCCAAACAAACAAAGGCTACACATGGACAATAGATTGGGAAGGATTACAAGGAAGAGCTAGAGATGAAGGATGATACCCAAGAATTTTCTAAACTAGAGAACTTTGAGGAAATGGAACTACAAAACATTGACATGAAATCCCTAGTAGAGGAATGGAGAAACAAAGATCCAACAACTATCCCATAGGAGGAAGTACAAATCATTACCAAAGTATACCTCCATAATCAAGATCCAATTCTTTGTCACACTAGAGAACTAGGTAATACCCCTGCACACAATTCTTCTTTTTCCTCTCATGGAATTAAAATAAAGGCTTCAAGAGATCAATTGAATATTCCAATACAACTAAAGAAGAAAGGGAAGAAAAACAATAGCTAATTACTACAGGGACCAAGGTGATTACTTGGTGAATATTGGCAGAGTATCACCAATGGATGTTATCTTTCAACCCTCCTCTCAATGTCATCGATGAAGGTCATATCATGGAACATTAGGAGTCTTAATGGGAAATATAGTTAAAGACCCCTAAAAAATAAAATCTGCAAGAACACCCAGATATCATGAAGATTCAGGAAACCAAATGTTATTTTCAGTCTCTGGTTAAGCTTATAAAGTATGTTTGGATAAACTATGATTATTTAGCCTAGGTTGTTTATGGAGCATCAGGAGGCATTGTCACCGTATGGAATTGCCCATTCACTCTCTAGGAGTCCTTTTCTCTACCTAGAATCCTAACTGATAAATTGCAACTCATTGGATGAACTCATTCAAGCTTTATAACCAATGTATATATGGCCCCATTATTCTTTTTGACAAGAAAGTTTTTTTCAAAATCTCCACAAAGTTTCAAGGATTTTATGGGATTTCCTTTTGCTTCAACCTTTCCTCCAGCTGGAGGTGAGTAATAGCTTCTTAATCTTCTAATGTTTTAAGATATTTTAGATGCTACTAGAAGCCTTGAAACTTTGTGGAAATTTTGAAGAAACTTGAAAATCAATGTCTGTAATGCTAAATATTTTGGCAACATCCATAAAGAAAACTAAATCTAGAACAAGAGATGGCCATTATCCAAAAAATAATAATATCATATAATCGTTCTGAAGAATTAGAACATTAAGAAGCTATTACTCACCTCCAGCTAGAGGAAAGGCTGAAGCAAGAGGAAATGCTTTGGGGAAAAAAGTATAGAGTTCAATGGTTAAAGGAAGGAAAAAATAAATCTAAATTATTCCACATATATATGATCAATCATAGGAAAAGTAACATGATTTAAGCATCAAAACGTCCAATCAACTAAAGGTAGAAAACCACAATGACATATCTCATGAAATAATGAATCACTTACAAGCCATACTCATGAAAACAATTATAAAGGAAAGACCTTCTATCAGAAAATAACAAAACACATTCCAAAACTTGTATTTAGTGAGTAGAATGATCTCCTCCTAAAGAAAATCAGTATTCAAGAAGTGGAAGTTGCTATCACAGATATGCCTAAATGCAATTCCTTGGGTCTTGATGGATTCACAACTGTTTCTTATGAAGCTTTCTAGAAAATCCTTGGGCATGATATTTAGGAGGTGATGGAGGAATCTCAACATTCATCCTTTAGCCTAATAGCTCTTAATGCATCTTTCATCTTTCATCTTTCTTATTCCTAAAATCTCCCGCTTGGATTTCTGACACATTGCCATATGCAATGTTATCTACAAAATTATCATTAAAGTCATCGCAATCGAGTAAAACACATCCTCCCTTCACTCATCTCTCTAGAGAAAATAGGATATGTGGAAGGGAGACAAATTATGGATATCATTATTCTAGCCCATTAACACATTCACTTACTCAACTCCAATAAGTCGACAAGTATATTCATCAAACTTGATATGTAAAAAGCCTTTGATAAATTAAGCTAGCTATTTATTTTCCACATGCTCATAGCTTTTGGGTTTGTAGAAAGATGGATTCATTGGGTTCTTTCCTTCATCTCCAAAATTTTCTTGTCTATTTTAATCAATGGATGTCAATCTCTCATGTTTGTCCCCTGTCAGGGCATTAGGCAAGGAGACCATGTTTCCCCTTGCATTTTTGTCCTAATTGAAGGATTGAGCAAATTCATCAATTCAACCCTTCATCTTGGACAACTAAAAGTTCTTCCCCTAGGTTCCCATGATCTATATTCCTCAACTATGAGTTTGTGGATGATACTCTTCTATTTGGTATCCCTACTATTAAAGACACAACCACTCTCAAGAATATCCTTCAAGATTTTTCTAATGCCTCGGGAACCTCCATTAATGTGGAAAAATCTATTTTTTTTTTAACACCCCTGTCACTGCCCAAACTCATATTATCATTTGCTTGGATTTCAAAGGATATATCTTCCATCCAAATACTTTGGCCCCCCATTAACAAACAACTCTCTAAGACAAAAGGTTTTGGGAAAATAGTTTCCTAAAATTTGAAGCTAAGCTTTCCTGTTGGACCTTCAAATCACTCAATCTAGTAGGTCACTTAATCTTACTCAAATATGTTCTTCAATCTCTCCCCACCTATCTTCTCTCAACAATGGTAACCCCTAAGGCCATCGTAAACAAGATTAGAAACATTAAGCACAACTTCCTCTTTGGGGCATGGGTGGGGGGAGGGAGTGCTAAAAGAGACTGAAAATGGGCTTTAGTAGTCTTGGAAAAAATCTATCAACTGAAAAATGGAGGAGGCCTTGCTCTTCCAAATACCAAAATTCTCAACAAATCCTTAAGTGCCAAAACATGGTGGGGAATGGATCTAAAGCTTGGATGCTTTATGGATCAAAGTTTAGAAATGCAAGTATGTTCCCGAGACTCAGGAATCACAACTCATCAAAATGACGGGAAACATTAGGGGTTCTCATATCGGGAATGTTGTTTGGAGTAATAAACATATTGTTTAATAGCATAGTTTTTGGGAAAAACAATGTGAACTTTGAAACGAGAACTGATACTATTACCCATTTCGTAGAGATAGCAAAAAAGTGACTTGATTTTGAAAAGGGGTGATGTAGAACACACATGTTTTTTTTAGAGCATAGTTTTTGGCACTTTAAATTTTTTTATGTACATTGCGTTTTAGAATGGTAGTGATTTTCATGGTGATTTTAAAAAGTAGTAATTCTGCATTAGGCCCTTTCTTAAAAAGAACTATTTTTTGACTTTAAATTTTCTAATGTATGAAATGTAAATAATTATTTTCTAAATTTAATAATTTTTGAAGTGGTCTTCTTCTTCATATTTTCTTGTTTTTATTTTAATATTTTTTTTGTAATGAGGTTTTTATTGTTTTGCATATTTAAAGAAGAAGGTTGATATTTTGAATTTTCGATATCCTACATATTTATACATCGTTAAATAATTTTTCAATCCAAATGAAATAATTGTCTCTAAAAAACAATAATTTTTAACATTTGACATAAAAATAATCATTTTTAACATAAATATAAATAAAAAACTACACGTTTTGATAATTTTTTGTAATTTTTTGCTAGAAATGACATGTCAAAATCACAATTTTTATAGGAAGTTTTTAACTAAAAATGGTTAAATAATAGTTTTTTTTATGAATTTCATGTAAAAAAAAATAATAATCATTGTTTTTTTCAAAAAGTAATGATTAACATAAAAATTAATGCGAAAATCACATAATACAAATATTGAATGCATAACAACCTTAATTGAGTGCTTATTCTTCTCATAAAATGTTTGTTAGGCCCTTATACTACTAGTGTAACCCCTTATTGTTATTAGTACAACCCCCTTATTATATTGTTGTACCCATGTAGTCCCCATATTGTCATTATAGTGCCCCATAGAAGCCCACTATTGATATTATTGTGCCCTTACATTATTATTGTTATGTCGACTCTAATTATATGAAGACCCCTTAGACTCCTATATATAGAAAGGAGGCCTTGTCATTTGTATCATCCAAGAATTGTTCATTTGTGAAATGTAAAGGAGGTTGCCCCCTCGAAGAGGCTTATTTCTAAGGCGTTGATCTATCTTTTCTATCTTTTTGTGAGTTGGTTTCCTAACATTTGGTATCAAAGCTTTGGATTCTAGGGTTTCGCTGCTCCAAATAGGTCATCGTGGAATTTTCACTATAAACCCATTTGAAGTGAAAGAAAAAACCCATTTGAGATGAGCTCACATTGAACCTCGGGTTCAAATTTCAGAGCTTGTCTCTCTATGTTTGCGGAGATACGATCTGAGGAAGTTAGGGTTTTTGCAAGCTCCATAATTTCAACTAAAATAGGTCATCATGGAATTTTCGATATAACTCTTTTTCTACGAAGTTTTAGAATCTAAAGAAAAAACCCAATTGAGAAGAAATCGGTCTAAACCTCGGCTCCAAATTTCAGATCCTGTCTCACTACAGTTTCAGAGATATAGTCTGAGGAAGTTAGGGTTTTTACAGACCCCTGAATTACATTCCAAACAAGTCATCTTGGGAAAATCGTCATAACTGTCTCTCTGAGCATCATATTAAAATTACGTAAGAAGTTACAGAAAGAGGATGGATTGTAGTTTTCTTGTGTATATTTTTCAAATTGAAAGATCAAAACAGTGATACATGGCACTTCATACAAGTTCACTCTTCTAAAAAGGTATATAATCAGGTCATCTTGGGAGATTGTACATAACTCTTTCTTGGAGAATCCAATTTTGATCAGACTGGTGGCATTGGAAAGAGGACACAAAAGGTTACTACAAGTCACAACTGCAGAACTAGAAGAGTTGAAATTACAGATTTATAGTCATTTCAATATCGAGCTCCTAAAATCAAGAAAAGGCGATATGAGGAAGTTTGATGGCAAGGATCCGGTAAATTGGATATGACTGACGGAGAAATATTTTGATCTACATGATGTGAAACTGTTACAAAAGGTATGTATTGCATCTTCATATTTAGAACTGGATCAATTTTTATGGTATAAAGGGCTTTCTTCACGTAAACCACTTGTTACGTGGTCAATTTTCACGGAGGAAATGATATCACATTATGAGGATAGAAAGAGAAACACCTTCTTTAGCCAATTGATAAATCTGAAACAAAAGTGTTCAATGGCAGAGCACATTGAGGAATTTCAAAAATTGAATATAAGGGTAAATTATATTCCAGAGAAGCAAAGGATTGATGTCTTCATAGGTACTTTAAAGGGTAACATTCAACATGAGGTTCGTCTTTGGGAACCTGATTCATTGGAGAAGGCATTCAGGTGGGCAAGGAAAATTGAAAGCAAAATTATGGAAACAAGGAATCCCACCACTCACGACTATAATTATGAAGTAAATCTTCTCCTAGCCTTCCACAACCTACAAGGTTTACACCACAACAATTGGAAGAAAAAAGAAAAAAAGGGCTTTGTTACAACTGTGATAGAAAATGCACTAAAGGTCATAAGTGTGCTGAGAAGAAATTGTTTTACATAGAGTATGAAGAGGAGGGAGAAAAGGATCAAGAAACATCAAAATAAGAGGATATTCACAGGACCCAACCCCAAAGAAAGAAGAAATGAATCCGACCATATCTTGTAAAGCATTGGCAATAATTACCACTCCTTAAGCTCTCAAGAAAGGACATATCAAGAAGAAAAAGGTTCAAGAAGTGAAAGATCACATCGAGGATGAGGAAATGAATCCAACCATATCTTGTAATGCATTGGTCGGAATTACCACTCTTCAAACTATCAAGATAGAAGGACATATCAAGAAGAAAAATGTTCAAGAAGTGAAAGATTGCATTGAGCATCAAGAAATGAATCTGATCATATCTTGTAAAGCATTGGAAGAAATTACCACTCCTCAAACTCTCAAGATAGAAGGACATATTAAGAAGAAAAAGGTTCAAGCAGTGAAATATCACATCGAGCATCAACAACGATTTCTCCAACTTTTAAAGGATAACGCCACTTTGGTGCAGAATTGAATGAAACGACAGGTAGGTCAACATCGCAATGAATTTTTTTTTGATGTAGGTGATTGGGTATTTTTACGGCTACATCTCAAGCGAGCTATTTATGAGAAGGAAATGTTGGCAATACTACATGCACTTAAGAAATGGAGACCTTACCAAAATGGGAAGACACTTCAAGGTAAAAATGGATGATGATAGTATTAAATACCTTTTAGAACAAATATTATCTTTAGAAGAACAGAAAAAATGGGTCACAAATATGTTGGCTTATGACTTTGACATCATCTACAGAAAAGGGAAGAAAATTTTTGGTGCAGATGCACTCCCAAGAAAGGATAAGGATGTGGAAGCATTGTTTTGTGCTATTTTTATTATCCAACCAGATTGGATAAACGAAGCAAGGGATGAAAGGAAGAAGGACAAAGAAGTGTGGCCACTCATTCAAAATTTGTAGAATATCCCAATTCAAACAATATTGCCAGAATTTGAAGAGGAAGGAAAAATCATATTGGAACCTAGAGTAGTCACAGAAACAAGAACCTGACAGCTACGAAATCGATCAATTTCAGAGCATCTCATCAAGTGGAAGAACTTACCCACTAAAGATTCCACATGGGCGGACAAGAATTTTATACAGAAACATCAAGAACTACTCAAGCATTGAGGACAACACTTTTTGAAGGAGAGGGGCATGTTAGGCCCCTATACTACTAGTGTAACCCCTTTTTGTTATTAGCACAACTCCCTTATTATATTGTTGTACACATGTAGTCCCCATACTATTATTATTGTGCCCCATAGAAGCCCACTATTGTTATTATTGTGCCCTTACATTATTATTGTTACGTCGGCTCTGATTATATTATGACCCCTTAGACTCCTATATATAAAAAGGAGGTCTTGTCATTTGTATCATCCACGAATTTTTCATTTGCGTAATGTAAATGAGGTTGTGTTTCTAGGAAAACTAGTGTCTTTTCGATCTGCTAGTCCCACTAAGATTAGTAGCTATCTTAGAAACAAACAATCAAAGTAATTTGGGATTTCCTCTATGTATGATAGATAAGAGAGAAGCAAAGGGACCAGCCTGGATCTTTCGCTTGACTCCTTGCTTGATTTCTCTCTCCCTTGATAGAGCTTGCCACTCCTCTCCTACTTGTCTCGCTTAGAGAATACATGTAGAGACAAAGTAACAAAACACCATCAAAGCATTTCGATCTATAATATCATAAACAATGCAGAATTAGAAATACATTGAACATACAATAGCATTAACGAATAACAAGTTCACAAGTACACAATTGTATGGACAAAAACTCAAAGAACTTTATTAAAATAGAAGGGAGAATTACAACCCAGCATCATCCTCCCAGCATCAAAGCCCTCTTCACCTCATAAAAAGAAAGATCACCCAACAATAGAATGCTCCTTCTCAAAGACAAACTATTAGCACTTCCTTACAAATTACAAAATTCCAGGCTTTAGATCTCTCAGATGAGGGATCCATTTATAGATGTTTACAAGGGTGTGAGTCATCTATGGGTTTTTTATTAGTGTCATTCCACTTGTAGCTCTTGGTTCCACTTGGAGATTTCTTTGATCTCTTACTCATCCCTGCGCGAATTCAGAGAGACAAGTGTCATAGGAGAAGTTTCTAGAAGATTCCATGAGCATCCACTTAGCAAATTGTCTCAGACATTTGTCCATTATCGCTCATCGAACCCCACAGAAGGCCTCTTCAGTATGCATCACACCTGGCTAGTGTAGGAGTCAGTATGCATCGCACCTTGACAATGGAGCAATCAGTATGGTCCAATTTTGGCTAGTTCTGAGTGGTTTTTCAGGTGGAACTTCTGGGGAATGATGTAATCAGTTGACTATGATCCTTTAGGGTATGAAACAACACTTTTAGGGGTTAAAGAGCCCTTGGTTTAAACTTGAAAAAGTCTCTTATTTATTGATAAGGTGATTAGTTAAGTTGGAAAAATATCTCTCATTCAATGAAAATGGTGGTGGATTGAGTTAAGGAGGAAAGTCCTATGAACCATACCAAATTTATAATTTATGAACATACATGTTTAGCTCTCCATTTATTTGAATGTTTAATCACTCCAAAAATTATTTATAGGGGAAAAATTTGTGAAATTTGGTTGGTTCCTTTATGAGAATTAGTCATTTGAGAGCTTTGAGAACCAATGGTGAGAGGAGAGACACAAATATAGCAGATTGTTGGAGGTGATAAGTTTTATTGCAGATTTTTCGTGTGCATGCTTCAACAAATATTTGATGCAGGTTTATGAAGACATTTGATGGATGAGATTCCCGTTACGTTGGAGATTGGATGTTAGCATATTTTATACAACACACTTGTATTTCTAACATGGTGTATGCAGGAGTTTACAACTCAGCAAATCATGTTTTATTTCATATGGTTGTAGCATTGTATTCATATCTTGTATGGTCACTTTGTTGATACACGACTGAGTTTTTGTATTTAGATTTGTTATACTACTGATTGAGTAATGTTGAGAATATATATGTTGGTGGATTGATGTGGATTGCAGATTTATATGTATGGTGTTGACTGTGTTGAGATGATGTATTGATTGCGGCTAAGATTGTGTTGGAGGGCATATATTCAAAGTTTGATATATGAGCAGATTGGTTGTAGCAGAGAGATTTTTATATGTGCATATTGTTATTATGAATCCAATTTGAAAATTGATGAAAATAGGTTCATTGTTTTGTTGATTTGAGTATATGGGCCCCGTGTGAAATACTTTGAAATGAGGTCCATGAGATGTGTTGAAGGTTGGGGATTTCAGTGATCAAGTGGTGGCTTTCATATTTAGGGTGTAATGACATCCTTCAGGTAATGGCCCGAGAACTTGGGAGTATTTCACTTCCATCTAGTTGTGGTTGGATAGTCTAGTGCTGGTTGGGCAAGATTTATTGGAAGTAATATCTTCCAACAAGTGGTGCCTTGCAAAGTCGAGGGAGTGGTGGCTTCCTGCAGGTGGTGGTTTGCAAAGTTCATACAGGTTGTTGTTTAAAACGAATAGTGGCTTGTATGATTGGAAACTTGTGGCTTGCACACTGGTGGTGGCCAGTGAATGAGATGTAAAATTAATATGATAATAGAAGAGACGATGATGAAGACTATTTTTTGTCGATGGTTTTTACCCTTGTGCGTTCTACCTTACATCTGGTGATGTTTGATTGTGCCTTGATGTGTTGTTGATCTTATGTTCATGTTTATTGATCTTATTGCATATGGTTCATGGTTACTTACTTACGTAGTAACCGCTCATGTGGTTTACTTGTTCATATTTACATCTATTCATATACTATGTTGCTAATGAACTACGAATGAATAGATGAATTGAGGTTTGTGATAAGAAAGGTGAAAAATTGGTAAAATTGGTCATAAGACACAATATTGATTCACCCTTCTCCCTCTCAATATTGTTCAAGGTTTCTAACAATCACTTCTTAGTCACACTCTAGGATTCCTTCTCTACCTAGAATCCTAATTGCAACATTGTAGCTCATTGGTTGAACCCATTCAAACTTTATTATTTTTATCTATTCTATCTAAAATACAAGAGTTGTGTATTTCAATTAAACATTATTTTTTATCTATTTTATTATGCAAGGAAAATTATGATTTGTTGAAAATAATGTATTAATTGGAAATCATGATAATTATTTTTTAAAATGTT
>APFE031712632.1:23701-53080 GCA_000404065.3 Pinus taeda
TGTTATTGATGCTTCTATATTGATGATCAACGTAGAGGAGCTTATGTATTGTGTATGTTTTCCGCAATAGTACATGATTAGGATAATCTCCATTGAATATGTGTTAAATTATTCAAAATTTCTACACTTTCGTGCAAACAAAAATTAAAACATTTACCAACCATCCTACGAACAATATTAAAGTTCATTAATGACTTTTACGGCGGTCAAACAAAAAGTTCAGGCAGCTTGAAAATGATCCTGGTTCGTTGATTTAATCAGACGTATATCGCTTCCCTAAGTCACACAAACCAAACGAAGTTTACCGGCCGGGAGATTGGTGGTTTTAGAATCGTACAGTGGACGCGTGTCATTTGGTCGAGGTGATCGGAGGACCTATGACAAATACAGCTTTTGCGTGAAGGCACAAATACAGCTTTTGCGTGAAGGCGATGTAGGAAAAATACTGGTGGTTTTGTGGAACAGCGCTGCAATAAATGCGTGCAGGTGAAATTACGGTTTCAACACCCGGTAGCTCTTGTAACTGGGAGCACCCTTCGACACTTAGCATCTGAAGCTTTGTGGCATGCTCCAAGCCCCGTATGTTCTTCAGCTACACACATCCCTTTGCCCATAGCTCCTCCAGACATAACAATGCTTCCATACCCGGCAGCTCTTGTAACTGGGAGCACCCTTCGACACTTAGCTTCTAAAGCTTTGTGGCATGCTCCAAACCCCTGATTCTCTTCAGCTGCACACATCCCGTTGCATATAGCTCTTCCAAACATACCAATGCTTCCATACATCGCAGCTCCTCTAGCTCAGAGCAGCCAAAGACAACGAGGATTTGAAGTCCTGTACACCGCTCCAAGCCCCGTATGTTCTTCAGCTGCACACATCCCTTTGCCCATAGTGCCTCCAGACATAACAATGCTTCCATACCCGGTAGCTCTTGTAACTGGGAGCACCCTTGGACACTTAGATTTCGAAGCTTTGTCACATGCTCCAGCCCCTTGATTCTCTTCAGCTTCACACAATCAGTTGCATATAGCTCTTCCAAACATACCAATGTTGCCATACATGGCAGCTCCTCTAGCTTAGAGCAGCCAGAGATACTGAGGATTTGAAGCCTTGTACACTGTGCCAATTCCCGTATGTTCTTCAGCTTCACGCATCCGTCTGCCCACAACTCCTCCAAACATTTGGGCAACTCGAGGGGTTCCTGCGAAAACGAAATGTTCACGTCTTTCAAACACAACAAAGATATTTATATGTGTATCTTGATTTTCTTCTACATAACCTTTCTAATTCATTCGATACGTTGTGGTGCAATCTTAATAGCGACTAAATTTACAATGTTGACACAAAAAATTCCTATTTACCTGTAATTCGCCTTCCCTTTCCCACAGTGTGTTTAATTCGCTGTCGGACACATCTAGACACTTTAAATTCTTCACACCAACCCAGGAAGGCAGGATCGAGTGGGGACAGTTTGTCCAAGCGAGCAACAAGAGATGTGGTAGCTCCGCCTTCCTCAAAATGCATTCCAAGAGATCATTTTCAGTATCAAGAATTTTCAAATTCCTGAAAATCCTTTCCAGAACTGCTTTATGAGTAGCATCAACGCCAAAAATATTATCTTCATCATGTTCACCGTGAACCATCCGAATTCCCCGCACAGACCTTATTTCCTATCCATTGTTAAAAAAATCAATCGTTATTACATGTTCATTCAATAATAAATCCAAAAGTCATAATTTATAAAGGACTGAATAACTGAACACTTACAGAATCTAACAAATTACCAATGACGTTCTTAGTCTGACGCCAAAGTCGACGCGGATCCGAAGACTCAGCAAATTCTATTCTCAAATCCCTAACGTGGTGATGCATACGTATCCTGTTCAAACTGTCCACTGCTACTAAACATTTATTTTGGAGAGTTTGAAAACCCTTCCTTCCTCTCCAGCCTGAGCTGTTCCATATTCCTATGGCCATCTCTTTGTCTATTCCTATGAAGTAGCATGCTACGTCTAAGAATATTTTTTTTTCCTGAAAATTAAGTTTATTATAACTTATTTCAAACCTACGATGGATCTCATCCGGAAGTATGTGTTGGAGACTCCCCAATTCATCTTCCCAGTCAGATTGGTCTCTTCCATAAAGAAGTGCCCCAAATACTTTTAAAGAGAGGGGAAATCCCTTACAAGCTTTTAAGAACCCATCTACTAAAGATTCAAATGTTGGCCTTGGATACGGTTGGCTGAAGGCGTAGGAGCAAAAGAGAACTAGTGAGTTGTCTGGGTTAAGCTCTCTTAACCAATAAATGGATGAGTTTTCAACTTTTGAGCTTATGAGGATTTGCTTGTCTCTCGATGTGATCAATATTAAGCTATGCGGGTGGAGATCGCGGATTTCAACTGGCAAAAGTGCATCTACTTGATTCACATCATCTCATCATCTAATATAACTAAGGCATTACAAGATTTGAGAGGCTCTTTGAGCATCTCTGTACCTATATCAACATTGTTTACTGTCTCATCTTTTGAGGTCAAGCTTTTAAGAAGTTCTCTCTGCATCAAATTTAATGTCCCTTTAGCCCCATTATCTTTGACGTCATCCAAAAACCACGATTTATGAAAATCACATTTTCTCCTATTGTAAAATTCTTTAGCCAATGTAGTCTTTCCTATGCCACGTAAACCCCAAATCCCCAACATCTGAGATCTCCCACTCTGCTGTTGCTGCAATCCCACTTTATCTTCAAAATTTCTCAGTTTCTCGTCCAAACCTGTTGGATATTTGGCGACGTGCAAATCTTGTTTTTCCTTTTTCAGTATCTCCAACAGCCTTTTTACCACCTTATCTAGCAGCACCACCTCCACCTCCTCACTAATTTTTCAAAAGAACATAAATAGAATTGTGAGAAACCAACGTCTATTTCTACTTATTGAACATAAAATACTACCATATCAAAAGCGATGGAAGGTTGAGTTCTCACCCAATATTGCATGCCTCCAGCTCAAAACCGCTGAAGTTTGCGACCCGAGAAAGTGCATTTATCCACTTTTTAATCTTCTTGGAGCCATTGTTGGAATATTAATTCCAAATGCCGTGCAGAATCATCGATTTGTTACTTCACGGAAATACACTAATCGGAGGCAGGCAGCAGCGACAGCGACAAGGGACATCGCCGATGAGCGATCGCCGATGGGGCATATCGGCGAAGTCGGCGGATGGAGCATCGGAGGTATTGGCGGTTGCATTGCGATATCACATTGGCACTTTCAAAAGGTGGCAGGTACTTCGCACAGTATGTTTGCGATCCGATAACCGGACCCGACGGTTATATAATGCTCTGCTGCATAATATTTCAGTTCCGCCAGCAGCCAATTTTCATGCGTTTTACAATGTTTTCATGCATAGGTTAAAATGCATCGCTGCGATGGATATTGCTTCGGCGGGTCATAAATTGGCATTTCGCTATGCGAAAGTGCGTTGTTGTGATAAGGGACACTTTGAATTCCGATAGGATATTTTCTAAGATATTTTCAGCCGAGTAATCAATGTAATTTACTGCGGTTGGTAAATGTAGGTAGGATATTTTTTCTTCTTCTTATCGTTTAAAAATAAAATATGTTTTTTAATATATATATATGTGTATAATGAACAGCAATTCTGTTAAGGAAAAAATTTGAAGAATATGAGAGCTTTGTAATTGTCTGAAAAACGCACATCAGTGCTCAGATAGTGAAAACAGATTCTGGAACTGAATCGTTCCTGTTGTACCCCTCAGATAGAGGAAGACAATTTTGTAACAGTTTTTTTTTATATAATTAAGATCCTGTATTGAACGAAGAGCGTTGTTCTCTGTGCAATTTCTTGTGTGTTTGAAATCAACAGTTATCTCTAACAGTGGTATCAGAGCTAGTCTAGGCACTCAGTGAGTCCAAAAAAAAAAACACAGAGTTTGTTTTTTTTTCACTGTAGGAGCTGTAAGAAACTTATTGAGCGATTTTCTCCAACAGAGAAAGTTCTTGCTTTTTTTAATTATACAGTCAGTATCTCTTCTTTACTTATACAGGCAAAGATGGCAGATGCTGGAACTGGTTTGACAAATTCCCAACTGTCACAGTTTAATGGGAAAAATCACAGTTGTTGGTCCATAACAATGAAAGCATTGTTTGCTTCTCAAGGAATATGGGAGCTGGTTGAAAATGGCTATGCTGAACTTGCAGATGCAACAACGTTGGCTGCTTTGACAATAGCAGAAAGAGACCAGTTGAAGAGCGACAGGAAGAAGGATGCCAAAGCCCTCTTTTTCCTCTTCCAATCAGTACATGAAAGTGTTTTTCCACGGATTGCAGCAGCAACAAAATCCAAGGAGGCATGGGATATTCTCAAAACTACCTATCAAGGCATGGAGAAGGTGAAGACTGCAAAGTTGTAGATGTTGAGGAGAGACTTTGAAAATCTCCGCATGAAGGAATCTGATACAATAGATTCATTCTTCACTCAGGTTATTGGCTTAATAACCCAGATAAGATCTCATGGTGAGATTCTTGAAGAAAGAAGGATTGTAGAGAAGATCTTGAGATATTTACCCTCAAGGTTTGAAGCTGTTGTGGTAGCAATAGAAGAAACAAAGGATCTCTCACAGTTCACAGTAGATGAACTGAGTGCTTCTCTTATGTCTCATGAACACAGACTGAATAGAGAAACAGATTCCTCCTTTGAGCAAGCATTCAAGACTCAAATATCTTTTGGCCCAATAAGAGGTCGACGCAGAGCAAATAACAGAGGTCGTGGAAGAAGCCAAAACAGAGGCATAAATAATCTTGCAAGCACAAGCGGAAGGAGCTGCAATCGGAACCAAGATGAAGGTTCAAGCAAACAGCAAGCTCATGGACAAAGGTATGACAAATCCCAAGTCCAATGTCATTATTGTAAAAAAACAAAATGACATGAATAGTAGGCAGAATGCTAATTTTGCAAATGAAGAAGATAAGAATCCAAAGAACGTCCTGTTAACATGTAACATAGCACAAGACAAACAAGAAGATTTTTGGTTCTTAGACTCAAGTTGTAGTAATCACATGACTGGAAATATTGCAATGTTTGCCAATCTGGATGAAAATGTGAAATTTGAGGTAACAACAGGGACTGATAATAAGATATCTGTCAAGGGTAAGGGCAGAGTCAGTATCCGAGCAAGAAATGGAGAACAGATGATTGTGCTAGAGGTATACTACGTACCTGATCTGAAATGTAATCTTTTGAGCATTGGACAGCTCATTGACAAAGGTTACAATGTATTCTTCAAAGATGATATGTGTACAATCAGAGACATACCTCCAAGTAAGAAGATCATTGTACAGGTGCAGATGATCAGCAATAGAATGTTTCCTCTCAAACTCAGGGCAAATTTGAAGGAAGGAAGAACTATTGCAGCTGTAACACAAGAAGTCTTTCGGGAGCAAGTAAAAGATGAGAATTGGTTGTGGCACTTGAGATTTGGACATCTCAATTTCGGAGGCTTAAATCTGTTGCACAGAAAGGGAATGGTAAAGGGATTTCCATTGATCGAGAAACCGGACAGCCTTTGTGAAGGCTGCATCTTGGGCAAACAACACAAAGAAAGCTTTCTAGCAGGAAAGAGTATAAGGGCAAAAGCACTCTTGGAAATTGTTCACTCTTATGTGTGTGGACCGATGCAAATACCATCATTTGCCGAAAATAAATATGTTTTAACTTTCATTGATGATTACACTAGAAAGACATGGGTGTATATGCTGAAACAGAAGAGCGAAGTGTTTGAGAAATTCCGCCACTTTAAAACTCTTGTTGAGAAACAGTGTGAGCATTACATCAAAGTGCTCAGAACAGACAGAGGAAGAGAATACATCTCCAAAGATTTTCTGCGTTTCTGCAGAGAGAATGGCATACAAAAGCAGTTCACAGCAAGGTACACACCTCAGCAAAACAATGTTGCCGAAAGAAAGAACAGGACCATTCTTGACATGGTTAGAAGTATGCTGAAGGCAAAACACTTGCCGCATGAGTATTGGGCAGAAGCTGTCACTTGCACAGTTTACATCTTGAATAGATGCCCAACTAAAGCTGTCATGAAAAAAATACCAGAAGAAGCATGGAGTGGTCAAAAGCAAACTGTCACTCACATGAGAGTATTCGGTTGCGTAGCATATGCACATGTACCGGATCAGCTAAGGAGAAGCTTGACAGTAAGGGGGAGAAGTGTGTCTTTATTGGCTATAATGATGAGTCAAAAGCATACAAACTCTATAATCCATCCACCAAGAAATTAATTGTAAGCAGGGATGTGCAATTCATTGAAGATGAAGCTTGGGATGGAAGTTTAGAGAAGACAGTGAATGTGAAGACAATTGTGTCTCACGAAGAAGAAGAGGAAGAGACAGCAGCAAATAATCCTTCCTTGGTGGCTCCTCCTCCACCACAGCAAGTACAACAAACCACACCACAAGCTGGAATTCAAACAACCTTAAGAAGTCAAGAAAGTGCTTCTCTAAGCACACCACAGGGATCAAAAATACCCTCAAGTTCGGATGGAACTCCAAGCTCACCAAGAAGACCAAGATTTAGAAATCTGAATGAGATTTATGAATAAGGAGAGGTAAGTATCAATACCGGTCTGAATTGATTATTCGCTTTGTATTGTCATGTTGATGACCCAGTTCATTTTGAAGAAGCTATAAATGAAGATAAATGGATTAAAACAATGAATGAAGAAATTGGTGCAATTGAAAAGAGTAAAACATGGGAGTTAGTGGACCTCCCTGAAGGCAAAGATGCCATTGAGTTAAGTGGGTCTATAAGACCAAAAGCAATGCTGAAGGCAAGATTGACAGGCACAAAGCAAGACTTGTTGTGAAAGGCTACAAGCAGCAACAAGGCAAAGACTATGATGAAACCTTTGCACCAGTAGCAAGGATGGAAACAGCCAGAACAGTGTTGTCTATTGCAGCACAACACAAATGGAAGATTTATCAGATGGATGTTAAATCTGCGTTCCTGAATGGAGTGTTGAGAGAAGAGGTTTATGTTAAACAACCTCCAGGTTATGAAGTTGAAGGCCAAGAGCATAAAGTCTGCAAACTGAATAAGGCTCTTTATGGGCTGAAACAAGCTCCAAGAGCATGGTACAGCGGAATAAATGCTTATCTGACTGAGAATGGGTTTGAAAAGTGTGATGGTGAACCCACACTCTACATAAAGGAGAATGACGGTAAGATACTTATTGTTGTTTTATATGTAGATGATTTGATTTTTACTAGCAATGATGCTTCTCTCATTGCTGATTTTAAAGCAGTCATGAAAAATGAATTTGAAATCACTGACTTGGGCTTCTTAAGATATTTTCTTGGAATTGAAGTAGACCAAAGTGAAAATGGTGTTTTCATTTCTCAAGATAAATATGTAGAAGCAGTGTTGAAGAGATTTAACATGCAGAACAACAAAGCAGCTGTGACTCCAATTGTAATGGGGTTGAAATTAACCAAAGAAGACAGTAGCAAGGATTTTGATCCAAAATTATACAAGAGCATAGTTGGCAGCGTTATGTACTTGACTGCAACTAGGCCGGACATCATGCACGCTGTGAGTTTAATCTCCAGATTTATGGAAAGACCGAAAGAGACTCATTGGCAGGCAGCCAAGAGGATTCTAAGGTATGTGAATGGAACAAAGGGGTTTGGTATTTTATACTCCTCTCCTGAAAGTTTCATGTTGACAGGTTACACTGACAGTGATTGGGCTGGAAGTGTTGATGATAGGAAAAGCACATCGGGATATGTGTTTCATATGGGATCGGGAGCCATCTCATGGGATTCCAAGAAGCAACCAGTTGTGTCTTTGTCAACAGCAGAGGCAGAGTATGTGGCAGCAACAGCAGCAGCATGCCAAGCAGTGTGGCTGAGAAGAGTTCTCAAAGATTTGTGTCATGAACAAGAAAAGGGCACAACCATTTACTATGACAATAGCTCAGCAATAGCATTGTCTAAAAACTTTGTTTTTCATAAAAGGACAAAGCACATAGACACCAAATTTCACTTCACACGTGAATTGGTTAACAATGGTGAGATTGTTTTGCAGCACTACAGTACAGAGGATCAGTTAGCTGACATCTTCACAAAACCATTGGGAAAGAAAAGTTTTGATCATTTCGGGAAATGTCTGGGTATGATTGAACGCCCAGCAGTTGAAATTAAAGGGGAGTGTTGGAATATTAATTCCAACTGCCGTGCAGAATCAGCGATTTGTTACTTCACGGAAATACACTAATCGGAGGCAGGCAGCAGCGACAGCGACAAAGGACATCTACGATGAGCGATCGCCGATGGGGCGTATCGGCGAAGTCGCAGATGGAGCATCGGAGGTATCAGTGGTTGCATTGCGATATCGCATCATCGATATCGCATCGGCACTTTCAAAAGGTGGGAGGCACTTCGCACAGTTATGTTTGCGATCCGATAACCGGACCCGACGGTTATATAATGCTCTGTTGCATAATATTTCAATTTCGCCAGCGACCATTTTTCATGTGTTTTACAATGTTTTCATGCATAGGTTAAAATGCATCGCTTCGATGGATATCGCTTCGGCAGGGTCATAAATTGGCATTTCGCTATGCGATAGTGCGTTGTTGTGATAAGGGACACTTTGAATTCCGATAGGATATTTTCTAAGATATTTTCAGCCGAGTAATCAATGTAATTTACTGCGGTTGGTAAATGTAGGTATGATATTTTTTCTTCTTTTTATCGTTTAAAAATCATATATGTTTTTTAATATATATATGTGTGTAATGAACAACAGTTCTGTTAAGGAAAAAATTTGAAGAATCTAAGAGCTTTGTAATTGTCTAAAAAACGCACAGCAGTGCTCAGATAGTGAAAACAAATTCTGGAACTGAATCGTTCCTGTTGTACCCCTCATATAGAGGAAGACTACTTTGTAACAGTTTTTTTTTATATAATTAAGATCCTGTATTGAATGAAGAGCGTTGTTCTCTGTGCAATTTCTTGTGTGTTTGAAATCAACAGTTATCTCTAACAGCCATATCGTGGCTGCTTTTCCTGTCTTTTTTTCTTTGCCAGGTTTTCTAGGTCTTGAGCATATTTTCCCTTTTTACCGCGCGTCCAGCGAACCTCTAATTGGATCGTTCGTTAGTTGATTTAGATCCAGTAACTCTAAAGTCGCCACGAAAGGCAACTGTTGATTTAGGTTCGGCGAAGCATACCCAGGATAAGATGGGATTGCTTGAGCAGTTGGTCTTTACATACCAGCATAATGCATTTGATGATGGTAACTTTGGTAAGGTTGATGGGCATGACCATTATGATATGGTTGATGTTGACCGTTTTGAATGTACGGCTGCCCATTACTTGCAAAGATTTGTTGCTCAGATCCTTGGTAAGCCTGTTGGAATTGCGGTTGTTGGTATTGCACCAGCGATGGTTGTGAAGCCATGATCTGTTGCCCAGTACTCACTGTTTGACCAAGATGGGGGGTAATGGTCCCCGTTTGAACCTGGGTCATTCCACTAGTCGGTGATTGCTGTTGCATCGTAGCAACAAGAGGTTGTTGCATTACGACCTAAGAAACCTGAGGTTGGCATACAACAGGAAACGCTTGTACTTGCGACACTGCCACAATAGCCGGCGTAGTGGGGATGTTTGACATAGGTAAATTTTGTTGCATTGAGTATACAACTCTTGGTTGTTGAGGCAGGATCGACACCCAACCACTAGATGTAATTCCAGCAAAACCTAAGTTTTGTTGTGAACTCCTGTATGGTTGTTCTCCTGAAGAAGACAATGAAAGGGTATACGGCCCTCCATACGATGGTAATCCAGTGCTCAAAGGAATGACTTGCCTTTGGGGACCGGACTGCCCAAATTGACACTGCAAAGGATCAATTTGATGAGACTCAACATAAGAGATTCCAGATACTATTCCGAACAAACAAACGGGAACAGTCCATACTGTCAACACAGCCCCTGGATGGACTCCATCCAGCGATTGAGAGCTATTTGGGACAGATGGTACGCCGGCGAACATTATAGGAGTAGCAGCAGGAAGTTCTGTCGCTGCTGTGTTGGATGACATAGTCCTAGATGTCGACGGTTGTTCAGACATATTTAGTCTATCCAAAATATTACTTAGCGATTCTTCAGGAACTTCCGGTAGCAGAAGACTAACTTCTGATGAAGAAGGATATAGGGTGATCCCAGCTCCAAATTGCGATGGAGCGCTAGATGGAGGATCTTCCACTATCTCTTCTATGGCAATCAATCCAGGCGGAAGAGGCAGACCGTCAGGTCCGTAAAATATTTATGGTGCCGGAGAAGGTATAGGTTCTGCAGCGATAGATGTTTGGGGAATAACACCTTCCGAATCAGCTGTAGATGGAGTTGGTTCAGGAATAGAAGCATTTACCGTCACACTAGGATCAGTTGTAATGTCCTTTTATGGTTGCGGAATTTCTTCTGTAGAGGTAGGGATACCAGAAATTTCCGGAGAAACCGGAGTCTCCGAGGATGTCGGAGTACTTGCTCCAACCAAACTAGGGGACTTCGATCCGGTCAAACGAGTTCGCTTTGTCCGGAATAGTTTCGTTTCCGGAGTCAACAATGGTTGACTCGTAAGCCTCAGCAAACGACGGGGTTTTGATTGACTTTCTTCCACGATTGTGGATTACTTGATCAACTCAAAATAAAAAGGGAAAAATGATTCTGAATTAAATGAATTTTAGATGCTTTAACACAACTTGTTTTTTCAATTTTTAAGAGTCGAGAAAAAACAAAAGATGACTCTAGTCCCCTTCAATTTTTAATGAGCCTAAAGTGGCAAGTGCTCAGATGGACCTTTTCCTTTAAGGAGTCTGAAAAGGAACGAAAGAGACTACTCTGGAAATCTAGAAAGAGGGATTACCAAACCAATCACAAAACTGCAGAATACTTTTTACGGTACGGCAGTCAATCTTCCCGAATGATGTGTTCAGTGCATTGCGATCGATAGGGCGGCAGACACAGCTTCCTAAGGATAAAGGATACAGCCTATTGTGGTCTCCCAATATATACTCGACAGTATGTGGGAGCACAAGTCCGTACTAGCACTTGTCGTCTCAAAGAGGAGGAATCACCCAACCAACAATGAAAGTGACAGCTACCAGGCTTTACGACGCCAGAATACGTCTCTAGCCTAGACTTCTAAATGTTGTGCGTTAGGTTCCAAAGCGTTTTTAGGTTCATTAAATTTATTTTACAGTTGATCTTGCTTAATAAATTTGCCTTTCAGGTTCACCGCGTGATGTAGATGTACAATTCCTAAAATGCAATCTAAGATGATAAACAATCGTTTAATCTTCTTTTTGCAATGAAAATCCTAGCTACTAAGGAAAGAGGACTGAGATTCTTTCAACATAGAGCACACAACACTCACTAGATGCACTGTCCTAAATCAAATCAACAAGCAGTCTAAATGCAAATGCACATGCATGTATTTGTTTTCAGCCTTCTTAATGTGTGAATGACAAGAAGAATGCTAAGCACAAATCTGAATTATCTTTTCAAGCGACAGTACTAACAATTTTTCTTCAAAATACGAAAGGAAGATAATGACGACACTTTGCAATTTTGAATTTAAAACTGCTTTCAACACTTGAAAAACCACTAATTCAAATCAAATACAAGAGTAACAGTATAATCGACTATCAAGAACAATAGAATTATTTTCTATGACTGAAAACGACACTTGCGACACTTCCAAATCAAGAAACAACAGTTCGATTACGCTACTTCTTTGTAAAAGAGAACTAAAAATGGCACACAATACATAAAAACATTTACAGTTCTTTTCACAATTAAGGCGGAATGATGGTAAGGAAGGGGGTTTCCACAGTGGTATACTGATCACAAACAACAAAACTGCTAAATAGAGCTGAAGAGAGTGAAGAAAAACCAAAGTCTGAAGGCAAAATTAGCCTTTTCTGACCATCGCACCTATTACACAGGGAATCCAGTATGCATCTCACCTACTGCGCACGGGAGGTGCGATGCATACAGACTTCCTTGAAGAGAGGGTACGATGGTACAGTGCGAGACTTTTACTTCGTCTTTGGTCACAGTTTGCAGCTCAGTTCAGGGATTTAGGCTGAGCAAGTGATGTTCAGTAATTATAAATCACAAGGGTTGATCTAATGAGGTTACTAGAGCCACCACTAGGGCAATTAAAAGGTTTTCAAATCGATTGTTCAGTTTATAAACAAAACCTGGAGATAGACTGAAGCAGCATTGATCTACTTTGCAATTGCATAGCAAATGCAGTTTGAAGGCTAGCTGACTTGACTTCAGGCTCCGTCTGTAAGTTTATAAAACAAACAAATATAGACAAGCAAACAATCTATTCGCTCCCCAGCGGAGTCACCATTTTGTTATCAGGAAATCTAGTGTCCACTCGGAGCTACTAGTCCCACTAAGACTGGTAGTTGTCTTAGAAACAAACAAACTAAAACTACTTTCACTTTCCTTTATGAGCAGTAGATAAGAGGGGAACAAAGGACACCAACCTCAGTCTTGCGCTTGGTTCCTTGCCTGATTCCTCTCCCTTCTGGCAGATCCTTGCCGCTTCTCCTTCGTCTACCCAGCTTCAAAGAGCACCTATGGAATCAAAGCAGCATAATACTATCGAAGAATAGAGATCTACAATCATAAGCAATATAGGACCAGATATATATTGACCACACAAATGCATATATCATCGAACATACAAGAATGTGGAGGAAAACTTGAATAACTTTATTAATATCAAGAATAACAAAGAGGATTACAACCAATTGTTCTGACCTAGCGTCATCCTCCCAGCATGAAAGCCCTTCTTTCACCTCATGAAAAGTTTAGATCACCCAACACTATGATGTTGCACCATGAAACCAACAACACTTCCTTACAAGATACAAGATTTCAGCCTCTGGATCTCTGTGATGAGGGATCCATATATAGATGATTGTAGGGGGGTGAGTCAACTTCTGAGATTTTGATTAGTGTCCTCTCTCTGATATTTCTTGATTCCGCTTGGAGATTGATGATCTCTTACTCATCCCTGGGCGAATTCAGAGAGGTAAGTGTCATAGGAGAAGTTTCTGGAAGATTCCATGATCCTCCACCTCACAAACTGTCTCTGCCATTTGTCCATTCTCGCTCATCGCACCCTACAGAAGGGCTTTCCAGTATGCATCACAATTTTTACACTGAGTAAGTGAGATGCATCGCACCCTCTACATTGGGCAGTCTGTATGGTCCAGTTTTGACCAGTTCTGAGCAGTTTTCTGTGGAGAACTTCTGGGAGATGATGTAATCAGCTGACCTTGTTCCTTTAGGGTGTGAAGCAACACTTTTAGGGACTTAGGATCCCTTGGTTTATGTACATTTATGATTGGGGTTGCAGTGCCCAAAAATGTCTATAACAGGTCCCCTTGTACTTTTCCCACCCGCACATCCTGGACATACTCCATCATGTAAGGCTTGAACCTTGGAATCCCAGAGATCAATTTCTCCAATTTTGGAAGAGCATCATAATGTATATGGGCCAATATTTGGTGTCATTGATTGCTTAGATGATTAGTATCATGGACCAATGTTAGAAGAGGTTTGCTAGTGACTCTATAGATTCCTTCAAATCTTGATCCCAATGTGAATGCATCTCTCATAGGTGATCCAATGGGCCAAGTAAGAACATTTCCTTTGATGACAATAATCCTCATCCCTTTGTCTTCAAAAGTGGATATCGATACCAAGTTCTTCTTCAATCCTAGCACATACATCACATCATAAAGAAAAATAGATTCCCTAGAATTCAAATGAAATTTGGCAAACCCAAAGCCTTAGACGGGATGAATGGAATTGTCTCCAAGAATAATTTTCAAATTTGTCTCCCTCTCTATCAAATTAGAGAGAACTTCCTTATACCCAGAGAAGTGATGAGTTTCCCTACTATCAAACAACCAACTATCCCACGAATCCGTATGAGAAGAAATAATAAGGGAATATATAATAATATATTCAGATTGATTTGCAACATTACTTTCATATGTGGAGAATCTTGAATACTTTTGGGGATGATGATCTTCTTCATGATCACTTGGAGCATATCTTTTGAATATTCTTTTATCTCTTCCATTGTGATCATTCCTTCGGTCATCTTTTATTTTTCAATCATCAAACATGTTATTCTTACTTCTAGTGTTGTAGCATGGACCATGGTTCTTCTCGGGGCATTCTCGAGCATAGTGGCCTTTCTTATGACAATTGTAGCATTCAATGTGCAATAATTCCTTCCTTATATTTGAATTTCAAGGAGGAGGCTTTCTTGAATTTAATGGACCTCCTTTTCCTTTATTCTTCTTCTTGTCATGAGCGATGAATGCAGCGGGCTCTCCCTCTTCATTCTTTTGAATCCTTCCTCTTGATATCATCCTTAATTCTTCTTGAGTGAGATTTCCAACAATCTCATCAAATGAAAGGAGGATATTATTTTTGCTTATAGTAGTAATAAAGGTTTCCCAAATAGGAGGGACACCTCTTAGAGTCACAATAACCAATTCCCTGTTAAGAATAGATTCCCCAACTCTTTGCAATTGATCTCTAGGACGTGATATCCTCATAATGTATGTAGGATTGCACAAACTCTCCTTTTTTCATCTTGGTGTCTTTGAGTTGATCTTTCAAAGAGATGATTTCATTCAAACTGTTGACTTTATACATGCCAACTATCTTATCATACATGTCCTTAGAATTCCTCAAAATTCCAACATATGCAGGTAGATTAACTTGTAAACCATCAGCTATAATTTCCTTTGATTTTAACTCACCTTTCTTGTACTTGTTATTGGTAGCAGTGGAAGTATTCTTCGAAGGCTCAGGTACTTTTCCGTGAATGTATTCCAAAACATCAGCGTTATCAACTATGATCTCCAGCCTGACTTTCCATGCAACAAAATTCGATGAGTCACCTAAATTCTCATTTTCCTTGAAGAAGGAAAACATCTTGACTTGACTAGATAGACTCCTTCAATTTCCAAATATGATTGCTTCAATGCTTGTCTCATTTTGGGCTTAACCTTCACCTTAGCTCTGATACCATGTTAATTTTCAGATTGTTCTATGCTAAATCAATTACTTTAGACCAATTCAATACTTCAATTAGCAATCTCTTCAATAACAATTAATCTTTTCAATCATCAACAATAATTAAAGATAGAATAATAAATATAATGATAAAAGAGATTAATCCAGATTTAAACAAGAAAGCAACAAATTACAGACATAACCATGAATACAGAGATGCAACAAAAATAATACTTCTTTTCATTAATGTAAAATGCTGAAATATGCTTACAAACAAAAAGGGGAATAAAGCAGCTAGGGCGATGGTAGCTTTATCTATGAGAAGAGATGTGGTGGCTACATGCCTCTGAATTATCTTACAATGAGGCTCGCAGGCTTATTTATTGTTGAGAAACAATGGAAAACCCTAAACATCCAAAAACCTAACCCTAGGAGATGAAGCGCCAAACTATGGGCCCCCTTTGGGTAAATTGGTGCATCAACTTCTCGGGGTCGTAACTTTGGCATACAATCTCCGTTTGACATGCACAATACCTCATTAGAAAGATCTATCCGAAGAATACAACTTTTGAATGAGAAACATAGGCTCATGGACCCACTTTGCTCCCAATTTTCCCAAAAAACGTCATTTAGGGCCTCAAAACGGCTCAGGAAGTTCTGGACATGAAAAATTTCCAAAAATAGTAAATTGTGCTACAAATAAGGAAACTAAAAAATTGAAAGAGATAGTTATGTGGGTCCAAGTGGGCTATGTGGGTGGCCGCCAACATCCACCTAGATTAGAGACAATCAACACATCAACAAGAGACGCCAGATTTGGTCAAAGGCCAAGGAAAGCCCCACTACGGGGGAAAACCCTTTAAAATTATTCTTCCATTAGATTGTCATAAAATGTTTCAGCAAATATTACAATGAGCCCAATACAATATCATCTAGCGAAATAACCAAATAAAATTCATAAATATGTTTCCAGCATCAATATACATCAAAGACAACTTTTCCTGTCATCGGTTAATGGTAAAATTTTAACCCTACTTTATAGCCGCATGGAGGAAGAGTTTTGAAAATGACTGGGAGATTTCAGTTGCTCCCTTGATCCTATAAGCTAACGACTGCAACCAAATTTATCCTTTGACAAGCCAACAACTGTAAACCAAAACCCTAGAAACATGTGCGAGCTTTAGATCTTATAATCTCATACCTTTGCGAACTTCTTTTGTCGACCCAACCTAAGACCTGTGAAAACCAATCAATGAAATAAGAATAGGAATATGCTTGGTGATGTCCAAATGAGCTTGAGGTCACTTGTATTTATATGCTTCCAAGGGTGACCAATTTTCCATTAGGGTTGACCTATCCAAATGTGCATGTGTGGGATTTTCTTCATAAGTACACTTTCCCTTATCCAAATTTGATGATCTGTAGGTTGATTTTGGTCCTCTCGAAAATAGGAATTCAATGTAATCATCATCTCCATCAAATTTGAAAATATATCTTCTAATTTATTGAACAACATGATCGATTAAACTTGAAAAAGTATCTTATTTATTGAAGAAGGTGATTGGTTAAGTTGGAAAATATCTCTCATTCAATGAAAACGATGGTCGATTGAGTTAAGGAGGAAAGTTCTATGAGTTAGACAAAATTTATAATGTATGAACATTCATGGTTAACTCTCCATCTCTTTGAATGTTTAATTGCTCCAAAAACTTATTTATAGGAGAAAAATTTGTGAAAGTTGGTGGGTTCCTTTATGAGAGTTAGTCATTGGAGAGCTTTGAGAACCAATGGTGAGAGGAGAGACATAGCTATAGCATATTGTTGGAGGTGATAAGTTTTATTGCAGAATTTTCGTATGCATGCTTCAACAAATGGTTGATGTAGGTTTATGAAGATATTTGATGGAGGCGATTCTCACTACATTGGAGATTGGATGTTAGCATATTTTATACAACACACTTGTATTGCTAACATGGTGTAGGAGTTTACAACTAAGCAAATCATGTTTTATTTCATATGGTTGTAGCATTGTATTCATATAGCTCGTATGGTCGTTTTGTTGATACACGATTGAGTTTTCGTATTTAGATTTGTTATACTATTGATTGAGTTATGTTGAGAATATATATGTTGGAGGATTGATATGTGGATTGTAGATTTATGTATGGTATTGATTGTGTTGAGATGATGTATTGATTGCGGCTAAGATTGCGTTGGAGGGCATATATTGAAAGTTTGATATATGAGTAGATTGGTTGTAGCAGAGAGATTGTTATATGTGCAAATTGTTATTGTGATTCCAAATTGAAAATTGATGAAAAGAGGCTCATTATTTTGTTGATTTGAGTATATGGGCCTAGTGTGAAATATTTTGAAATGGGGTCCATGAGATGTGTTGAAGGTTGGGGCTTTCAGTGAGCAAGTGGTGGCTTGCATATTTTGGGTGTAATGACATCCTTCAGGTAACAGACCGAGAACTTGGGAGTGTTTGACTTCCATCTAGTTGTGGCTAAATAGCCTAGTGCTGGTTGGGTGAGATTTATTGGAAGTAATATCTTCCAGCAGGTGTGCCCTATAAAGTCAAGGGAGTGGTGGCTTCCTGTAGGTGGTGGTCTGCAAAGTTCTTACAGGTTGTTGTCTAAAGCAAATAGTGACTTGGATGATTGGCAACTTGTGGCTTGCACACTGGTGGCGGTCAGTGAATCAAATGTAAACTTAATATGATAATAGAAGAGACGATGATGAAGACTATTTTTCGCCAATGGTTTTTACCCTTGCGCATTCTACCTTACATCTGGTGTCTCTATGTGATTGTGCCTTGATGTGTTGTTGATCTTATGTTCATGTTTATTGATCTTATTACTTATGGTTCATGGTTATTTACTTATGTAAGTAGCCGCTCATGTGGTTTACTCATTCATATTTACATCTTCTCATATCCTATGCTGCTAATGAACTACAAATGAATAGATGAATTGAGGTTTGTGATAAGAAAAGTGAAAATTTGGTAAAATTGATCATAAGACACAATATTGATTCACCCTCCTCCCTCTCAGTATTGTTCAAGGTTTCTAACAATCACTCCTTAGTCACACTCTAGGATTCCTTTTCTCTGGCTAGAATCCTAAGTGCAACATTGCAGCTCATTGGTTGAACTTGTTCAAACTTTATTATTTTTATCTATTCTATCTAAAAGACAATAGTTGTGTATTTCAATTAAACATTATTTTTTTATCCATTTTATTAAGTAAAGAAAATTATGATGATAATGGTATTTGTTGAAAATAATGCATTAATTGGAAATAATGATAATTATTTTTTAAAATGTTATTTAATATCAAAATGATTTATCATTATTCAAAAAAAAATTATAAAATAAATAAATAAATAAATATTATTAAATAAAGGCTAGGTTAAAATAATGTTTATTTTTACATAATAAATTTAATTTTATATTTTTCCAAAAATATTTTATTTAAATTCTTTAAAGTGTTTTATTGCACTTAAATTTTTATAATTTTATTTCAAAATATCTTTTATAATATTGAACTTATTAATTTTATAAATCATCAAAAATTACAAACATGAAAGATTTTTGTTGATATTTTTAAAATAAAATTAAAAAATAACTTTTAACTTGTTTTAAATTCCATGAATCAATCATAATTATATATATAATTTTACAAGAAGCTAATATAACAATATTTATAGGCAAGAAGTTCTTGTAACCATAATTATCAAAGCATTATAATAATTATTATCAAAACATTATAACTCATATGTCATTAGAGAAAATTTGTACTAAGAAAAAAACAACCAATCCACCTAAAATAAAATCAATTAACTTTACATATAATTACATATTTAAATAAAATTTTTACATTTTAATAATTATTTTTAAATGTAAAAAATAATCAGAAATAGAAAAGCCTTTATTCGAGATAGAAACCAAAAAGATAATAATAAATAACAATTCAACATGCTCCAGATTCTTTCTTGGAACTGTCGGGGCTTTCCATGGAACAAAGGCCCCAAGCTAAGTTGGATCTCGAATGATGTTGATATTATTTTGCTTGTTGAAACTTGGGAGCACGAAGAATCGAAGGTCTCTAACATAGATGGCTTTACATTATGGTCTACCTTGAATAAGCGATCTTCCTGTAGAGGCATTGGGGTTATAGCTTGTTACATTAAGAAGAACATCTCTCCCCATGCTAGGATTTATAAAATCGACCCTTACAACCAATATAGTTGGATAGAATTTACTGACATTTATGATAAAAAGAGCTACATAGCAATCTGTTATTTCCCCCCATCAATTCTAACTTCTATAAGAAAAAGAATCTAGATAAAAATGGTCCTTACAGTGGTTTAGAGAATGATATTTCTAGCCTAAGGAATGAAGGCAATATCCTTTTAATGGGTGACTTTAATGCTCGAACTTCAATCAACCAAGTTATTCTCCTAAGCAATCATTCCAACCCCAATCCTCTTTGGTTAGACGAAGACCTTCCTCTGGTTAGCCGGTACAAAAGGAGCTCTGAAGACCTTGGGGAGAATTTGTTTGGGTCGGAGCTAGTCAAGCTCTGTATTGCTTAGGATCTCATAATTTGCAACGGTCTAAAGAAGTGTCTCAATTCTAGCCAGATGACCTGCATCCATGGGCATGGTAGCAGCGTGGTAGACTATGTTATCTCTGATCTCCCTCTATACAACGAAATAACAAATTTGGACATCTTAAACGACCACGAGCCTGACTCTGATCATAGGCCTTTACTTATAACTCTCAAATTTGTCATGCATAGAGATCCCATAGAAAATAATCCTTACAGCCAAAAGAAGTTAATCTTTGATACAAATAAAAAAGATCTCTTTCTAAATGAATTAAAAACTAATTTGCTTCCTTTATCTAGTATAGACAACATAGAAGATCTTTATCATAATTTTACTACAACCCTCTCATATTCTATTAACAAGTTCTCAATTGAAGTTTCAAGTAATAAAAGAAATAGCAAAACCAATCCATGGTATACCAAAGATTGTAAAAGTGCGAGGAGAGAAATTAAGGAAGTTGTTGATGAATCTCTTAAAATTGGCAAGATAAAAATATACAAAGCCCTAACTAAAAGAAAAAAAAGGCAGTATATTCGTAAAAGACAAGACAATCTCGTACACCTCTCTAAGGTATCTCCTAAGAAATTCTGGAGGCAGATTCTAACTAGGAAAACTAAAGATAATAATAAAATTGCTTTACATGACTGGAATTCCTATCTTAAAAAGCTTTATGAATCTCCAAATGTCATGGATAACTTTGAAACCCTGCTCACAACGAAAGAATTTTTCTCATTAGAAGACATTGATTTTGGGGTTAATCGCTTGGCTAATGGGAAAGCTAAGGACATTGAAGGTTACCAGGCGGAAATCTTAAAAATTGGAGGTCTGTCCTCATCCCCCACATTCACAAGCTTTTCAATCAAGTGGTCAAGCAAGGGTTCCCTAAACCATGGACTCAAAGCCTCATTATCCCTATTTTTAAAAGTGGGGATACAAATAACCCCTCTAATTATCGGACAATTATGATCAGCCCTCTTCTAGCCAAGTTATATGGTATTATTTTGGAAAGGAAGTTGAGCATATGGCTTGAAAGTGAAGGTAAGCGGGCTAAAGGCCAAGCGGGTTTTAGAAAGCAGCACTCAACAACAGACCACATCGTTATCCTTAGGATCATTGTGGAGGAATGCCGCAATGATAAATCCAATCTCTCTTGTTGCTTTGTGGACTTTAGAAAGGCTTTCGATACAGTTCCTAGAAACAACTTTTGGAACAGATTAGAAGAGCTAAAGGTTCCTTTTGAGTTGAGAGTTTCTGCTATAAGGTTAGATGAGAATGTAATTACCAAGTTAAAGAGCAATGAGGGGTGATCAAAAGATATTAAGTGTAATATCAGAGTTAAACAAGGTTGCCCCCTCTCCCCTACCCTATTTGGCATTTACATCGACGAGCTAGAAGGTTGTTTAGAGGAATCGGGATGTGTTGGCACGATCTTAGCTAGGATAGTAATCATCCTTCTTCTCTACGCTGACGATAGTTTTCTTCTCGCAAGGTGCCCATCTGATCTTGATAAGCAACTTATACTTCTTAAGGATTTCTGCTCTACCATGGTATGATTGTTAACACTAACAAAACAAAAGTTATGATTATCAAATCTAAGAAGGACACTTACGCTAATTTTATGTATGACAATAGTAACTTGGAGGAAGTGTCTTCCTACAAGTACCTAGGAATTGATATTCATCACAAACTCAACTAGAACTATAGCATTGAGAAAATGATTAATGGGGGATGGAAAGCTTATTTTGGTCTTGAAAATAATTGTAAAATGACAAACCTCATAATGTGGGATAGAAAGAAGTTCCTCTTTGAAACTTTAGTCACTCCGATTATCTTATATGGATGTGAGGTTTGGGGTTGTAGCATCTTTAGAGAATCCTAGAGAAAGATTGAGCAAGTCTAGAAGTGTTTTATAATGTATAACCTCAAAATTAAAAGCAACACACCGTATCCTATTCTCCTTATAGAAGTGGGTCTTTCCCCTATCAAGAGCCTAGCTATGACTATGCTTATGTTGTACAAGCACAAACTCAATAACATAGGAGACCATAGACTTCCTAAGCTAGCTTTAAATTCCAGCCAAAACCACCCAAGGCTCAAACGAGATTGGTATAAAGACACCAGGGCCTGGTTAAACCATTGGGAGATCGACGAGAATGTTGCATTGCAAAACATGAACAACATTAAAAATATTGTTACTTCTAAGTTCAAAGAAAAAATGTGGCGTGAGAAAGATTTAGCAGTTAAAAGAAAATTAAGATATTATAAGGAGGTCATCAACCCCACCCTAGAAGATCAAAAGTATCTCTCTGTTTTATCTAGCTCAAAGAAGAAAATTAATATAGCCAAGATTAGAACGAACTCTCATGAGCTCCATAGTGAAACGAGTCATTGGGCAGTTCCTAAAATACCATGTATAGAAAAGTTCTGCCATCTCTGTGAGAATATGAACATTGAGGATGAAAACCACTTCCTCTTAGAGTGCCCCGCATACAACCAGATTAAATCTCAATGTCAAAATCTTTGTTGCAACACTGACCTTCCTAGCATTTTACGTTGTCAAAATTACAATGAGCTCGAAAGGCTTCTCTCCAAGCTTTTTGAGCATAAGAATAAAATCTTAAATCAAACTAAATAATTCGTTTCCCTAGATCCGATAGCCCAAAGTTTAGTCTCAATAGACATTAACCACCATCATCATATTATATTATATTATATTTAATTAAAATAAAATAAATAAAAAATTAAAAAAACTTTTTAATAAATTTGATTATTTCATTTTCTCTTTATTTTGTATTCTTCACAAAATTGTTCCGGGTACAATAGTACCATCGAAATCAAAATGATATCCCCGAAAATACAGAATTTAAAAATCTTATTAAATAATTAATTTAATTAAAACAACAAAATCAAAAGAAAAATTATTAGATAATTGATTTAATTAAACAAACAAAATCAAAAGAAAAATTATTACCATTAACATTTAAAAACGATTATAATATAAATAGCTACCAAACCTATGCTGGATACCTCATTGTTTAACGGAATGTTAAGCAAATTTGACTAATAACCCGGATCAATTTTTCTAGAACCAACCGAATCAATTCATACGCTCTGAATGAAAGCAGTAACAATGTACTAAGCTAGCTTGTGATTCGTTTGTGAAAGATCTTAACACCAGTCAAAAACAGCTTAATGCGAACCGATAAAAGTGGCCAGATACCGACCCTTTGGAATGAACCCTCTCATTGCCAAATTTCTTCTCTTGCTATGCCTTCCTTCAATTATCCGCGCCGCCTGGTCCACTACTCCCACACTGGACACTGTAATCTGTGACATTTAGAGACATCAAGCATCTCGAGCTACAAATGTTCAACACCTTCCACCTCTTCTAACTCAGAGCAGCCAAAGATACTGAGGATTCGAAGTCTTGTACACCGCTCCAAGCCCCGTATGTTCTTCAGCTGCACACATCCCTTTGCCCATAGCTCCTCCAGACATAACAATGCTTCCATACCCGGCAGCTCTTGTAACTGGGAGCACCCTTCGACACTTAGCTTTTGAAGCTTTGTCGCATGCTCCAGCCCCCTGATTCTCTTCAGCTTCACACAATCATTGGCCCATAGCTCTTCCAAACATACCAATGCTGCCATACATGGCAGCTCCTCTAGCTCAGAGCAGTCAGAGATATCGAGGATTCGAAGTCTTGTACACCGCTCCAAGCCCCGTATGTTCTTCAGCTGCACACATCCCTTTGCCCATAGCTCCTCCAGACATAACAATGCTTCCATACCCGGCAGCTCTTGTAACTGGGAGCACCGGTTGACACACATCTTTTGAAGCTTTGTCGCGTGCTCCAGCCCCCTGATTCTCTTCAGCTGCCCACATTCCGTTGCATATAGCTCTTCCAAACATACCAATGCTGCCATACATGGCAGCTCCTCTAGCTCAGAGCAGCCAAAGATACTGAGGATTCGAAGTCTTGTACACCGCTCCAAGCCCCGTATGTTCTTCAGCTGCACACACCCTTTGCCCATAGCTCCTTCAGATATAACAATGCTTCCATACCCGGCAGCTCTTGTAACTGGGAGCACCCTTGGACACTTAGCTTTTGAAGCTTTGTCGCATGCAACAGCCCCCTGATTCTCTTCAGCTTCACACAATCATTGGCCCATAGCTCTTCCAAACATACCAATGCTGCCATACATGGCAGCTCCTCTAGCTCAGAGCAGCCAAAGATACTGAGGATTCGAAGTCTTGTACACCGCTCCAAGCCCCGTATGTTCTTCAGCTGCACACATCCCTTTGCCCATAGCTCCTCCAGACATAGCAATGCTTCCATATCCGGCAGCTCTTGTAACTGGGAGCACCCTTCGACACTTAGCTTTTGAAGCTTTGACGCATGCTCCAGCCCCCTGATTCTCTTCAGCTTCACAAAACCATGGGCCAATAGCTCTTCCAAACATAGCAATGCTGCCATACATGGCAGCTCCTCTAGCTCAGAGCAGTCAGAGATATGGAGGATTCGAAGTCTTGTACACCGCTCCAAGCCCCGTATGTTCTTCAGCTGCCCACATTCCGTTGCATATAGCTCTTCCAAACATACCAATGCTGCCATACATGGCAGCTCCTCTAGCTCAGAGCAGCCAAAGATACTGAGGATTCGAAGTCTTGTACACCGCTCCAAGCCCCGCATGTTCTTCAGCTGCACACATCCCTTTGCCCATAGCTCCTCCAGACATAGCAATGCTTCCATATCCGGCAGCTCTTGTAACTGGGAGCACCCTTCGACACTTAGCTTTTGAAGCTTTGACGCGTGCTCCAGCCCCCTGATTCTCTTCAGCTTCACACAACCATGGGCCAATAGCTCTTCCAAACATAGCAATGCTGCCATACATGGCAGCTCCTCTAGCTCAGAGCAGTCAGAGATATGGAGGATTCGAAGTCTTGTACATCGCTCCAAGCCCCGTATGTTCTTCAGCTGCCCACATTCCGTTGCATATAGCTCTTCCAAACATACCAATGCTGCCATACATGGCAGCTCCTCTAGCTCAGAGCAGCCAAAGATACTGAGGATTCGAAGTCTTGTACACCGCTCCAAGCCCCGTATGTTCTTCAGCTGCACACATCCGCCTGCCCATAGCTCCTCCAGACATAGCAATGCTTCCATATCCGGCAGCTCTTGTAACTGGTAGCACCCTTCGACACTTAGCTTTTGAAGCTTTGACGCATGCTCCAGCCCCCTGATTTTCTTCAGCTTCACACAACCATGGGCCAATAGCTCTTCCAAACATAGCAATGCTGCCATACATGGCAGCTCCTCTAGCTCAGAGCAGTCAGCGATAATGAGGATTCGAAGCCTTGTACACTGTGCCAATCCCCGTATGTTCTTCAGCTTCACGCATCCTTCTGCCCTCAACTCCTCCAAACATTCCGGCAACTCGAGGGGTTCCTGCGAAAACGAAATGTTCACGTCTTTCAAACACAACAAAGATATTTATATGTGTATCTTGATTTTCTTCTACATAAGCTTTCTAATTCATTCGATACGTTGTCGTGCAATCTTAATAGCGACTGAATATACAATGTTGACACAACAAATTCCTATTTACCTGTAATTCGCCTGCCCTTTCCCACAGTGTGTTTAATTCGCTGTCGGACACATCTAGATACTTTAAATTCTTCACACCAACCCAGGAAGGCAGGGTCGAGTGGGGACACTCTTTCCATGTGAGCCACAAGAGATTTGGTAACTCCACCTTCCTCAAAATGCATTCCAAGAGATCATTTTCAGTATCAAGAATTTTCAAATTCCTGAAAATCCTTTCCAGATCAGCTATATCAGTAGCATCAACGCCATCATCATGTTCTTCATCATGTTCACCATGAACCATCCGAATTCCCCGCACAGACCTTATTTCCTATCCATTGTTAAAAAGAACAATCGTTATTACATGTTCATTCAATAACCGATCCAAAAGTCATAATTTATAAAGGACTGAATAACTGAACACTTACAGAATCTAACAAATTACCAACGACGTTCTTAGTCCTACGCCAAAGTCGACGCGGAGCCGAAGACTCAGCAAATTCTATTCTCAAATCCCTAACGTGGTCATGCATACATATCCTGTTGAATCTGTCGAGTTCTACTAAACACTTATTTTGGAGAGTTTGAAAACCCTTCCTTCCTCTCCAGCCTGAGCTGTTCCATATTCCTATGGCCGTCTCTTTGTCTGTTCCTATGAAGTAGCATGCTATGTCTAAGAATATTTGTTTTTCCTGAAAATTAAGTTTATTATAACTTAGTTCAAAGCTTTTATGGATCTCTTTCGGAAGTATGTCTTGGAGACTCCCCAATTCATCTTCCCAGTCAGATTGGTCTCTTCCATAGAGAAGTGCCCCGAATACTTTTAAAGAGAGGGGCAATCCCTTACAAGCTTCCAAGAACCGATCTACTAAAGCTTCAAATGTTGGCTTCGGATGCGGCTGGCTGAAGGCGTAGGAGCAGAAGAGAACACGAGAATGTTCTGGGATAAGCTCTCTTAACCAATAAATGGATGAGTCTTCAACTTTTGAACTTATGAGGATTTGCTTATCTCTCGATGTGATCAATATTAAGCTATGCGGGTGGAGATCGCGGATTTCAACTGGCAAAAGTTCTTCTACTTGATTCACATTATCTACATCATCTAATATAACTAAGGCATTACAAGATTTGAGATGTTTTTTGAGCATCTCTGTACCTATATCAACATTGTTTACTGTCTCATCTTTTGAGGTCAAGCTTTTAAGAAGTTCTTTTTGCAGCAAATTTAATGTGCCTTCAGCCCAGTAATCTTTGACGTCCCGCAAAAAGCACGATTTCTGAAAACTAGATTTTCTCCTATTGTAAAATTCTTTAGCCAATGTAGACTTTCCTATGCCACCTAAACCCCAGATCCCTAACATCTGAGATCTCCCACTCTGCTGTTGCTGCAATCCCACTTTATCTTCAAAATCTCTCAGTTTCTCGTCCAAACCTGTTGGAAATTTGGCGACGTGCAAATCTGGTTTTTTGTTTTTCAGTATGTCCAGCAGACGTTTAACCACCTTATCTAGCAGCTCCACCTCCACCTCCTCGCTAGTAATTCAGAAGAACAAATAGAATTGTGAGAAATCATCTATTTCTATTTATTAAACATAAAATACTACCATATCCAAAGCGATCAAAGGTTCAGTTCTCATCCAATATGGCGCTCCTCCAGATCAAAACCGCTGTTCTGTGCGACCTGGGAAAGTGCGTTTCTCCAATTTTCAATGATGCTGGAGTCATAACGCGGCTTCTCTTCCTGTGTTTGAGGGTCAGAAGTTTTCTTCCCTGCCAGCTTTTGTAGGTCATATTTACCGCGCGTCCACCGAACCTCATAGGGCGGGACACCGTAAAAGACAGGAATGGTAGGAGCCCCTGTCTGCAACATTTGTAGGAGCTCATCTAGGCACCAATTTGATTCAGCATATCCGCGAGACAAGATGGCAACGTGGACAGAGGCGGTGCTGATAGCTTGTTTTATTTGAGAAGGAAAATCGTATCCTTGTTGCATCTCCTTCTCATCCAGAAAGGCCCTCACCCCATTTTCGAGAAGGCGAAGGTAGAGAGACCTGGCGAAGGTTTTCTTCGTATCAATACCTTTGTGGCTTATAAACACTTCGTACCACTGATTGTTGCTGGGATGAGGAGCGATGGAGGCAGAGGCAACGATGGAAGACGATGCAGCCATTGCAAATAGGAAAACAGAAGTAAAAATGGTAGATAATGTTTGCCGATGCTATGAACGCAATTTGCAGAGGAGGAAATATGTTATGGTTTCAGAAGCGCACTGAGATTGTTGTGAGGATCGGTGTGCAGTGGTATCCTTATATATGCACACACATTAACCCTACCACTGAACTATGTGCGGGTTTTCTCCATTTTTTATTCTTTATAATTAAAGAACCAAGCCCCATATCGACCACTAAATTCTCGGACACGTTATTCAAACTATATGCTGACCGTCAACGACTTCGAGTGGCTGTATAGGCCATTTAGCCTTCCACAGAGATGCTAACCCCGTATGTGTAGACTTTTCTATTTCTTTTGTTTTTAAGATACTTTTAAATCCCTAAACAAACGGACGGTCATTATCAAAAGATTATCGTCAAATTACTGTAATAATAAAGTTCATTATTTGATTGGTTGGAATTAAACTTTAGGTGAGAGTATAATAAGCATCTTTAAGATAAATTCAATTAATTATATAGAAAAATATTTTAATAAAGACTAATATGTTTTGCCTATTTTGAATGGAGTTGTCTATAATGTGATTTTTTGGAGATTCAGGTGACGGAATCCGGTGGAAGAAATTGCAGTTAAAATGGTTTTTGTTGCAGTTAAAATGGTTTTTTAACTGCATATTTGGATTCAGCACCTTGGAAAACCCTGTGACGCTTTGATTGTGCAAAAACTAGCTATCAAACTTGTGATTCCAGTAATTTACTGCCGGATTTTGACCAGAAAAAGCCACCGGAAAAGCTTTCAAAAAGTCGCGTTAAAAACAACTGCATTTTGAATTCAATTGCTTCTTAATAGAATTATAACCCGCATGCATTCTCTACATTTTACTTTTCACTGTGTCATGTTGCGTGTATAAACCTATACGCAAAAGGACAAGCTTGGGGCCGCACAATTCATGGATGTCACTATGGATGTCACTACCAATTTAAAAGTAAAGCGTGTGAGAACTTGACTAGAGAAACGAAATGGAAAATTGACTGGCCAATAAACGAGAACTATATATAAAAATATTTTAATAAAAACTTATGTGTTTGGCCTAGTTTGAAATTCAATTGCTTGTTGCGTCTATAAACCGAGGGGCCACAAAATTGATGGCTGTCACTGGCTTGGGGCGGTGTACAAGACTTCGAATCCTCAGTCTCTCTGGCGTGTACAGCGCCGTGAGCGATGGTGCGAATACATCGATGAAGAATATACTCCCAAAATTGAACACGTCAGAGAAGTGCTCAGCAAAAATTACGCGTCAACAGGAAATTTTAATTTTGATCTCTACAATTTAAATAATATTATAAAATTCGCTGTGAAGGCATCCTCGGCTGGCGGCCATTTCTGAAAATTACAGGATTCCTGTAGGCTCAGACTCCAAGAACCAATAACCAATCAAATATGTCGGTGGGCGGTTTCACAGAAATTTCGTGAACATCACATCAAGGCAATGGTCTAAATGATAATTAATCCGCATCCGAAAATTTCTGAAAATTACAAGATATCTATTATTCCTGTAGGCATAATTTTTAACTTATTTGCGTGGTCATCTCCATCAACTAATAAAATATATCGGTGGGCGGCTTCACAGATATATTAATCCGAGGCAATGGTTTAAATGATAATTAATCCGCATCCGACATCCGCATTGCAGCTTCCTGGAAATTCTGCAATTCTGTTAAGCTCCATTCATCAATGATAATAATAATAAAACCTGTCACTTTCTGTTACACAGGAATTTCAGGGTCGTAATGTCACCAAATATCATAGATGAAGGCCAGAGTGCGTACATTATAAATTTATTTTACGCATTATAAATTTATTTTA
>APFE031712643.1:0-14472 GCA_000404065.3 Pinus taeda
GTGCGACCATATTCAATCCCACCCCTTTCAGGCTTTTGACCGTGGGCCTGTCGACCTCATTTTTTGTAGTAAGTGCCCCATCTGGTAGTAGTATCCCATTGGTCACCCTTGTGCGCAACATCTGCGCGACAGCTGAAGTGCTAATTGCGAGGCTAATGGACACTGTGGTAGCTTGTGGAGTGTGAGCCTGCAACTCCTACAGCTCTGTCTGGAGAGCCGCTAATACCAATTGTTGCTGCTCTTCGAACTGTTGGAGGGCCTCCACGGTGACATCCCTCATCGTTTCTCGAATATCGTTCAAATCACCCTCAGTGAAGGCGATTAGGTCCAAGGATGTCTTTGAGGCCTTTGTTTTCTTCCATGACACTGCCTTCTCTTGCGGTCGTTGATGCTTGAGTTGGGTGGATGCCGTCTGTTGGTTCGCGCCACCTTGTTCTGTCGGCTCCTTTGTCTCTGCCCAGCCCTGGGCGAAGGTGACTTCTGTCCTTCGTGCTCTTCTCCTCCTGTCTCTTGCTATTCTGCCAATTTTGCGGCGTCGCGCGCTGCTTGGATCTTAGCCTTCGCTTCCTCTTTTCTGCGCCTCTCATCCAGCTACGCCATTCTGAGCTTTGTTTATTCCTTCTTACGCTACGCGACGAACTTGTTCGTTTCCACCGTGGAGCCTATTTCAGCGCGCCAATCCGGCAACCAAGACTCGAGGACTACAAAGATAACATCATTTGTTGTCAGGTAAGGTAATCTATGCCATGTATTCGTGGCATCCTTCTGCACCTTGATAAAGACATGTGGAAATCCGCTTTGAACTCTGCAAATATCCGCAAACTAGCGTATACTGTGGGCGAAAACTGCGGCTTACGATTGATCCCCATCCAGATACTCATCTCCATTAAGATCCAAAATATCTTGCTTTCTTTTATGCACTGCACGTCCTTGGTCGTCCACAGCGAAGCATACTTCGCTGCCTCTTGAAGGTCTGACACGACCGAAGGGAATTGGCTGTCTTTTGGTATCTCGTATGCCATCAGTATAATCGACAGCAATAGCCACGCATAGTGGAACGTCTTACCCTACCCCTGTGCCTTGTGACAGTTCACAAGGAATTTGCCTCATAGATAATTTTCCCAGTGGAACTAGACTCCTTCAGCGCATTGGGCTGCTAGTGCAATCATAGGCACGGGAACCTCATCCGTGTGACACTTCCGCATCACCTTCCGTGCTAATATTTGTGTTGCTACCTTAACTGCAGGGTTGTTAATGCTGGAGATGGCATATCCCCACTTCTTCTTCTCCAACTTGAATTTATTCTTCATAGCTTTAGCGAGGGCCAACTCACCACCTTTTCCTTTTGATATATTGGCTGGATCCTCCCTTGACTAAGGCAACCGTGTGATCTGATGGACCAAGTGGTTTGTGATGGGAATGGGCTTGTCCAACCACAAACACCCATCATGCACCAAGTAGAGCAGTTGCCTGATGACAAAGATGGTCACTAGGGCGCGGTGGTAATGCGGTACCCAGAGCAGGTCGAGCAGCCCTACTTTCTCTACACCCCTGAGCCATGTCCACAGCTCTAATTCGATCGTTCCAACAGTCGTGTCAATTAGTCGACGCATTAGTTGCTAAATGCGAGAATTTATCATGATCTCTGAGGTCCCAATATTCAGACTTTACTACAGGTACCCACCCTAAGTGCGACCCCTAAAAAACAATGTCATCCGGGAGCAATGGAGTTTGTAGGGAGCTCTTGCTCTCGTCTATGTCCTGTGGTACCTTGGCTTTGCCCTTGCGCAGAGGAACATATTATGGTCATTTGGTAATAGGGTCCACACCTTGGGCTTCAACTTCCATTTGCAAATCCTCGTTATCCTCCAGGATTTCTTCAGATTCTTCCTCATCTGCCTCCAGATTAATGGCCTTTCCATTTTCCTGCAAAGTGAGCTTGGTCCTCTATGGGTTTCTTGGTTAAATGCACACCGGTAGCATAGTCTGCTTATCCTTCTTTGGTCTCACTGTCCTAGATGATTTAGGGATTTTGACTACCATTTCGACACTCTCTGGGGCAACTTCTACTACCTCAATTTTCTGCATAGCTTTCGTGGCTGTCACCACTTCTGTGTCCATGGCTTCCGCAGGTGTCGACATCATTCTATTCAAGAGGTCTTGCATCTCCTTCAACAATCTCTCAAATGCTGAACTTGCTCTCAAAGCCTCAAAATTGACATGGTCCATACACACTTGATAGCGCGGCAACTGAATTTTCAAAATGCCAAGTGTTTTTTGCTGGACAACCACTTGTAATTTATAGGGCCTTTTGAATTCAAATCCGACCATTCCCCCCAAATTCAGCCCATTAATGTTAGATTGGCGACATATTTACAAGAATTTAATTCATAAATTTCGCCTTAAGTGCCTGTCCCCACTCCATTTGGCCACAATTCGACTATCAAATGTGAACAATGACTTTAAAAATCACTTTCTGGTAGACCTGCACACTATTTCCACAAGTACTGTAGCTGCCTTCACGTTGTCGTAGACCTTGTGACACTTCCCTACTTCGCGCAATCCTGAAATCGCGTAGCTCCCCAACCCATGTAATGTAGTTTATAGTCCCGCGCCTCCTTTCAGCTGCCTGGAGCGCTAAGACTATGCTTTTGTCACATAGTCAGATGGCCAAGCCACCTATGTATGGCTTCAATCGATTGCCATTCACCTTTATTGGGAAGGGATCTCCATTCAACTTAACCAACTGGATCTCTCCTCCATCGATAATCTTCTTAATAACATAGGGCCATAGCCAATCCATTATGAATTTCCCTATAAATCTATCAAACTTACTATCATACAACAACACCAGGTCATTCACCTTAAAGGTGCGCAACTTAATATGTTAGTCATGCCATGCTTTTTTGCGCTGCTTTTGGACCTTTTGATGAAATCTAGCCAGAAATCTCTCTTCTTCAAGCTCATCCAACTTCGTGAGCCCCTCTTCCAGGGATCTGTGACCTATTATACCCATGAGCACCGCTATGCGTAGACTAGGAACAATGTACTCCATGGGCATCACCACGTCAACACCGTATACCAACCTAAAGGGTGTCTGTCCCACTAACTTCTTGTACGTTGTCTGATAAGCCCATAGCACTGCATGTATGCGTAGGTCCCAATCATTTCACTAAGTGTTGAAAGCCTTTGTTAGCATGCTCTCCAACACTTTATTGAATGCTTCCACCGTCTCATTAGCCTGAGGGTGATGAGGTGTGCTCTTCTGGTGATATACTTGGAATTCTTTTGTTAGCACGTTGATTGTTTTGTTTAGAAAGTGCGTACCCCGATCACTCATCAAAATATTTTGACATCCAAATCGTGTCAATACATGCTCAAATAGGAACTTTGCAGTCGTCACACCTATGTAATCCTTCATAGGATGTGCCTCTGCCCATCATGTCAAATAATCCGTCACGACGATTATATACCAGGCACCTGTATTCTTTCCTTGAGGCTGAATGGGTCCCACAAAATCTATTGCCCATTTCTTGAATGGTTATAACATCATTTGCAGATTCAAATGCAGTTCATCCCTCTGTTATGACTTGTCGGTTCTCTATCATGCATCACACGCTTTGCAGTGGGCTTTTGAATCTTGATTGAGGGTTGGCAACCACAACCTTGCACGTAGAATCTTCTGCGCGGTTTCTCTTCCTGCATAATGTCCTCCTGCAGCGCCTCCATGAGCTTCCGTGAGGATGCTTCTTCTCTCAAACTCTCGTACATATCTTTGCAATATCTCATCAGACCCCATTTTGTATAGATGCCCCAACAATGATACAAAAATTTTCCGCGCGCACCACCAACTCCTTCTTCTGCTGGACAGTGTAACCCTCCGGTGCAGTTCTCGTTGGTAAGAAGTGTATGATGTCCTCAAAATGTCCATCTCCGATGCGTACAACAAATAGTTGTGTGTGAAGTAATCCTTCCTCCAAATTAGTGGGTTCCTCCCCCGTCTCGATGCGTGACAGGTGGTCAGGTCCCGCGTTCAATCGTCCAAGCTTCACAACAACTTCAAAATCGTACTCTTGGAACAATAAGAGCCATCTGCAGATTCTCTCCCCCCAACACATGCTTATTGACCAGGTACTTTAGGACAGAGTGATCCGTATACATTTTAAAATGGCCTCCTAGCAAGTAGTTCCAGTACTTCTAGAGCGCATACACCATAGCTAGCCCCTCATGTTCAGTGGTAGAATAGTTATTCTTTGCTTTGGATAATCTACGGCTTGCGAACGTAATAGGATGGTCCAAGCCTTCACCTCCATTCTGTGTTAGTACTGTCCCTAGCACTATACATGATACGTCAACATGTACATGAAACTCTTTCTTCCAGTCTGGGAAGATTAGAATCGGTGCGGTAACCATATTTTCTTTCAATGTATCCAATCTTTTCTTACAGTCATCGTTCCAGTAGAACATGACATCCTTCTTCAACAATTTTTCCATTGGCGCAGTGATCTGGGCATAACGTTTGCTAAAATTTCTGTCATATCTCGTATGTCCCAGAGTAGGCACTTCCAAGTTCAGTATCGCCGCGATCTTTGTGGGGTCTACCATCAATCCTTGTCTGCAAACCACATGCCCCAATAGGTTCCCAAAAAGTACACAAAACAGACACTCGAGATTGAGCGCGATCTGGTATCTTCAACAGGTATCCAGCATCAGGCGCAAGCTTTCTACGTGGTGCTTAACCAGCCCAAATACAATCCAGTCATCAAAATATACCTCCAAGAACTTATGAATAAATTCCTTAAATGCCACAACAATCACGCGCGAGAATATTGTGGGTGCATTCTTTAATCAAAACGGCATTACAGTGTATTGGAAACAACCCCACTTAGTCGCGAAGGTTGTCTTGCTCATATCCTCTACCGTTATTTTGATTTGGTGGTACCCAGAGAACTCATCAGTGAAGGAATATGATTCTTGTCCACCTACATTGTCTAACACTTCATTAGTGATCGGAGTTGGGAAAGGATCATGCACACAAGCGTCATTCAATTTTATGAGATCCACACATATCCTTATCTCATCCTTCTGCTTTTTCTATTGCACCACCATAGGGCTTACCCAATCAGATTATTTCACAGGCTCAAGGATGCCTACTGCTAACATCTTGTCTAGCTCTGAGTGGACCTTTTCCTTGTATTTCGGATTGAGGCGGTAAGGACTCTGCTTAACTGGCTATGCGTCGGGTTTTAACATGATCTTTATCACTCCTAGGTCTCCAATTATTCCTTTGAGATCCGTAAAGTTGGTAGGGAATAAGTCCTGGTATTTGTGGAGTAATTCAATGACCTTATCCACCGTCGCATTGTCCCAGTAGTCTCCAATCTTCATGAATTTGAGTTCTACCTCCGTATCAATGTTCATGTGTTTTGTTTTCACTAGCACTATTATATCAGGGTTCTCAATATGCGGTCCTTGGACCTTGCGATGGACTTCAGTTTCCAGAATGTTAATCTTCTGTGGATCCTCATCCCCATCTTAAGCAGTTACATTATAACATTATAGCGCGTGACTCAGCTGAGTAGCCCATTCAAGCTGAATTAGGTCTAAAGGATCCTGCGGTATGCTAAAGATCACTGCTTTCACCTCTTGTAGTGCCTCATCAATACGGTCAAACCCGTCCTCAAAACTGAATGTCATCATGAATCCTTCGCATAGGATATCCCAGTCGCCTATGCCATGGCGGAGCTCTATTTCTATATCCCAATTCATTAGGATAACATCCAGGGTATGACAGAACAGGTGCACCCACTAAGGTTGGGGCTTTTCTCCATAAGCCTGCATCCATTTGGCGAGATGCATGCGTGGATCATTCTGCCCATAGTACTAGCCTATCAGTCACATCTTAAGCTTCCCAAATCATGTTCTCATCATCCTCCTACATTCATGCCAATCATCAAAGCTTCCCTTGTGTGTACCCCACCATCTTGCGGGCGTAGCGCCCAGTGCCAGTCTAAGGCTTGGAAGCGTTTATTTTCTAGTATCGCCCTTTCAGATGCATCCAAAAAGATATCTACCTCATTTAGACTATCATAAATAGGTATATTTCTTTCCTCTGACGACACACAGCGTAGCGACTGGGTCATCATGTTGCAATTCAACATAGTTCTTGTAATTGATTATGCCAACGTTCTATTTCTTCGTCGGAATCCGAAGTGCAGGAACTCTCACGATCCCATTTCATCTGTCCATTCATGGTGGGATTCACCAAATCTTGGTCTCATGTTTTTATCTTATAGATGTATTCCAGATCATCATCACTCTCATAATTGCAGATCGATTCCGTGTAGCGCGATCCTTCAGCAAGATCTAGGGGTATTATTATGCGCAGTGATTTCTTCTCAAAGATCATCTTTCGCTTCTTCATATTGATTGCCCCGTTCATATCAGTAGCCTAGTCATTTCCCATGAGCGTAGGGTAGGGATTGCTATCATCCACTATCTCTATTACTTCAAAATCCGCCAGCGCGCTCGCTCCCTCAATGTCCATGGTCACCCCCTACAGTCACCCCATGGGGATGACTTTTTGCTAATTCGCCATTCTTAGCTGAATCAGAGACCATTGCAGCGTAGGTCTCCCCATGCTCTCTCAAGTCTACTTTGGTAGAACATTCACATCTTACCCCAATTTGAAAATGACTTGATCCATTTCATACTCTCCTATTTGTGCAGTTAGTCTCATCTCCTGTCATGTCCTCGTTTTATGCTTGCCAATTTTTCGTACTACGTGCATCTCACCTGTCGCGGTCCCAACACATGTATTGATGAGTTCTTGTAACCCTTTCACAGCCTTACTATTGCGTAGTAACTTCATACATGTTTCCAGGAAATTTGTGAGCATAGAAGGGTCCGTCTCCGACTCAGGCTTATCCTTGCTTCCTGAGGTGGAGGCCTTAGAGAAGCTATTCTTAGCTTCCATGAAGGCTTCAAGAGCATGCTCCAATTCATATTCAGCCTCTTTTGCAGGGGCTTTGCGAACCCATGTACTGTCTTCTGGCTGTTTCCCCTTGTCATTCCCTATCGTGATCCCACTCCTGAGCACTATGTTTACATTCAGATCCTCCTTGCATGGCTCAAACCTCATCATCTGCAGGTTTTGATTCGGTGGAGGTGGTAGCGCCCCTTTGTCTCGTATCCTAGCTATCAACGTAGGGCAATCTTCTGTTTCATGATCAAACAACGTGCAATACTTGCACGACGGACACGTTGGATTAGTTCAATCGCAGGCATAGTGTCATGGTCCTCCGCAATTGCAACAAATCAACTGTCCTCGACCTGTACCAGGTCCTCTTCCACCTAGGCCTCATCTGCGCCCCTGAAATCCGGTCCACGCTGTTCCTGCATTCTGGTTGAGGGGCCACATTTCGGCCTTAACCCTATAGGCGGGAGTTCTATCCATCATTAATTCATAGCTCCTGCAAGTACGCTCATCATGTCCTACCAACCTACAAAAGTTGCATAACAGTTGTTGCGGTGCTTATATATACTTCCGTAGAAAGTGACAGTTATTCGTGGCATGTTTTCCGGCTACCTGATAGATAGCACACCATAATGTAGGTCCTGCACTAGGTCTTGCTTCAACTTCTGACCTTAAAGGAATCGGTCCTCCCCCTGCAAGGTAATTCACAAAGACTGGGCAATGGTCTTTGTCATGAACCTGACTCTTGCATTTCAAGCACCATACTTCCTCGCGTACCTCTGGTCGAACCGTCTTGTCCTGCTTTAGACCTTGCATCTCAAGGCACAAATTCTTCAACTGCACATGGATTTGCTGAACTCTTAGATTAGGATCTTGCATCAGAGTCTCATGCAGTCTCATGGCAATCTCTAAGGCCTCTGCCTGAGTTGCTATCTACTGCTGCGACAACGCACTTCTTAAGTGTGGTAGTAGCGAAGCCACAAACCACTCACGATGTTGTCCATCTGCCAAATTCATGTTGGCTACGTGGATTGTACATTTCAACCTGTGATCTAGTTCCTAGGGCATCTCGTCTGGTTGCATTGCGATCTCTTTGAATCACACAATCGACTGTGCCTTAGATTTAGGCTTGCTAAATTCCCTATTTAGTGCTGCCTAGGTGTCTGCTAGTACAACATTTGTGTTATCATTAGAGTACTTAATATACCAGGTTAGCTGGCGATCTTGCAAAGCACTAACTAGTGTCGCCTTATTTATGTGAACATTTGTAACACCTTGAGCTTCCCATACAACCCTCACAATGAACCAGAATTGGTCCAGGTCCTCATTTCCCAAGCCTTTGAACAAAGGAAACTTCACTGTATTTGCCATATTGAACCGCAGGGGAGGTGGAGGTGGTACGGGTAAAGTTGGAGGCAATGGCAGTGAAGTCGTAGGTGGTGTGGAAGGAGGTGGTATTCGTGGGAATCCTTGTCTTATTAACTGAATAGTGCTTCACAGAGAAACGTTCACTATCGCTTTTCATCCCTTCGCGGAGGTGAAATAAAGGGGCTATACTCTATACCCTTACTTCCTCTGTTTCTGTAAATTTTTCCGCTTCACGTAGTCCTGAACATCAAGGTAGTTGCATAACCCGTTTTTTTGCACAACAACATTTTTAATCCAAGTATTCAAATATTTTACGTACTTACCTCACAGTCCTTTGAAAAAGCATCGCTCCACCTCGCTATAGCTGATTGAGGTGTCAACCGTGAAATCAGTAACAAATCCTCCTATGATGCGATCCAGCCAATGGTCGAAAACATGAGTGATCTTATCCTTCGATGCTTCCAACCTTCGCACTAGCTCTGGGGTCCACAGAATAGGATCGTCAAGTTTCCACCTTCCTTGGCTATCTGCTAGCTTCGCGATCCACTCGTATAGCTTAATAAGGAAAGAGAAGAAAAATATCTCATGGATCTCTATATACAGGTACTGGTCCAACCGTTGTTCCTTTGTCAATCATGGGTTTCTGTTCTCCTGTGCTGCAAATTCATTGATTTTTCTATGCAACTAGTGTCCAATCTCCTTCTTAGTTGGATTCTAATGATACAACATCACACATCTCTTATGCAGATTCTGGTCCCGGCAACAGAACCATTTGTTGTCTTGAGGGGGCCTCACCCAGGTTCAATGTTAGTTAGCTAAACAAATCCCTAGACTACTGGCCCTTTCGGCATCAACCCGCGGAGCGCAGACTGAAGTCTCACTTGAAGCAATATGGGGGGATATTGGAACTAAGTTTCCGCACCTAGAGATGGTTGTGATGTCGGTTTATTCTGGCTATACCTACCTTCACGCAAGTTGCTTAGCCCTTTGTTCCACCCTTCAGTACCTTCGTGAAAGGGTAGAATTGGCTTTCGCGCAGCCCTAACCTGCGACTTAAGGACTTTCACACTGCTAGGGCAGTGAACTGCGATGTCTCCCAAACTAGGCTAAGTGTCTTACTTATCTTATTAACCAATCTTAGTTAGCTTCACGTAAACAGATGTTCTTACTTTCGTTCACTTAACCAACACATTTACATACATTCGCACATCATATAAGCATTATAAGTGAAATTCATACCTAACATAACAAGATGCATAAACAGGAAATAAAGACACATAAATTGTAGAATACTTCTCTTTATTGATAATTCTGGACGATTACAGACTCGACCCGCCCTGTGCACTCAGCTGCAGGGGTCCGTGCACTCAGTTACAGACTTCTACCCTAGGCCTCTTAGAGCCTCTACCTACACTACAACCCAAACTTAGACTTCTAGCTTAGAACTATCTCTCATACATCATATCTTCGTGTGTCTATCTTCTATTATTTCTCTCAAATTACTTAGAGCTTAGCTCTATTTATAAAACCCCATGGTCTGTGAACAATGGGTAGATATTTTACAACCGACATTACATTTCCAAAATAAGGGCAGACAATCCTATTTACACTTGGATTACAAAATTTTACCAAAATATGGGCTATTAGCCCCAAAACTACCCTCGGGGGATCCCGCGCCCAACAACCCCCCATCCTTGGGTCTGCATAAAAAAAATGGGGCATTGCCCCAGACCCTGTGCATGGGGGATACCGTCCCCCCCGCAAACCCTCCCGACAAGGTATGGAAAGAATATAACACATACCCAACATTCTCCCACTTGTTGTTTTCTTTCCACACAGGGGGTCATAAGAGATCTTAGTCATTGGTCCAACATTGCAATGCCCATTACTTCTTTACATAAATAGAACTTCTCAGTGCTCACAAACTTTGTCAATGTATCTGCAACATTCTTCAAAGTTTCCACCTTTACCAACCACACCTTTTTATCCTCAACCATATCTATCACAAAGTGATAATGAATATCAATGTGCTTTGTCTTCGAATGATAAGCAAATTTCTTTGCCAATAAAATTGCACTTTGGCTATCAAAGTCTATCCTTATAGCTCATTGTAACAACCCCATACTTTGAACACAATATTTGCAACCAAATTGCTTCCTTGCTTGCATGAGTGGCTACCATGTATTCAACCTCTATAGTCGAAAGTGCCACTCCAGACTGCTTCTTGCTCATCCAACTAATTTCTCCTCCAAATAGGTTAAACACATACCCACTTGTAGATCCTCTGATTGTCCAAAACACTATCCAATCCTGGTTTTACTTGGTAGCATAAACCATAATCGTTAGTGCCACACAAATACCTAAAAAATTGCTTCACTATTTTCCAATGCTCCTTCCTTGGTTTTGACATAATCCTGCTCCATACTGCCATTGCATGTGCAATGCCTGGTCTGGTGCAAACAATTTCATACATCAGGCTACCAACTACACTCGCATATGGAACAAGAGACATGTCCTCTTCCTCTTCTTGTGTCATAGGACACTGTTCAACATATAACTTTACACTTACATGAATAGGAACCTTCACTAGTTTATTGTCCTGCATATTAAACCTCTGTAATATTGTCTCGACATACTTCCTCTAGTTTAACCAAAGCCTCCTCTTTACCTGATCTCATTTAATTTCCATTTTCAAAATATAGTTTGCAGCACCAATATCCTTCATGTCGAATTTTGAGGATAATTGGGTCTTCCAATCCTGGATAATTTCTTTGTTATTTCCAATCAACAACATATCATCCACATACAAGACCAAATAAATAACACGGTCACCAATTAATTTAAAATACACACAATGATCTGCTTTGCTTTTGGTGAAACCAAGTCCATGTATATATGTATTAAATTTCTGATACCACATCCTTGGTGACTATTTTAACCCATACATAAACTTTTTTAACCTACATACTAGTTCTTTCTTACCCTTCACCGCAAAGCCTTCAACTTGCTCCATGTAGATATCTTCTTCCAGATCCCCGTGAAGAAATGTCATCTTCGCATCCATCTGTTCTACCTCCATATCAAAAGCAATAAGATAAAAGTAATCTAATAGAAGGTAACTTGGAAATAAGAGAAAAAATATCACCAAAATCAATTCCCGACACTTGGGAATAACCTTTTGCTACCAACCAAGCTTATATTTCTCCACCTTGCCTTCTGCATTCATCTTCTTCTTAAACATCCATTTTCTTCCAATGGGTTTCCTTCTAGTCGACAAATCCACCAGATCCCTAGCCTCAATTTTATCCAAAGATGCCATTCATCAACCATGGCCTATTTCTAGATTTTTCCATCCTTTGAATCTACTTCCTCTGTGACAGTTCTAGGATCATCATTAGTAATAGATAAAGAAAAATTTGAACAGAAAGTAGATGGACTATACCTTTCTAGCTGCCTCTTCTCTCGAACTGATCTTCACAAAACTAGAGTTTGTGGCTCTTCCTATTCTGATTCTTGTTATGTTTTAGAGTTTGATTCTTCCTCCTTTAGCTCAAACTCTATCTTCCCAGGTTTCTTTGGTAGGAATTCATGTCTAATAACATCTTTCACCTCTCTAAACACGACATCTAGGCTATACACCACCTTCCTTATTTCTGGGTTCCAAATCTTATAACCTTTTAAACCATCCTTATACCCGATAAAGATGCACCTTTCATATTTACTATCCAACTTGGTTCTTTTCTCCTTTGGAACATATAAATATGCATCACAGCCAAATGCTCTCACATGTGAAAGACCGGGTTTTATAACAGTCCATACCTCATGCAGAGTCTTTTCCTCCAACATTAATGAAGGTGATCTATTAAACATGTAACATGTAGTCTCCATTGCCTCTGCCCATAATTCTTGTCCTAACCTGGCACCACTGACATGCCTCTTTCCTGTTCCATCAACATCCTGTTCATTCTTTTTGCAACTCCATTTTTCAGAGGTGTGTATGTAGTAGTCTTCTGCTGTGATATACCACACTTCTTACATAACTCTTCAAATTCCTTTTTGCAGAACTCTCCACCATTATCTGTCCTCGACACCTTGATCTTCTTCTCTATGTGATTTTCCACTAAAGCCTTAAATTCTTTCAACCTGTCAAAGACTTCAGATTTCTTCTTGAGGAAATATATCCATGTGTTCCTTGAGAATTCATTTATAAATGAGACATAGTACACATACTTACCCAATGATGGAACCGAGATAGGTACAAACACATCATTGTGCACAAGCTATAATATCCCTTTTGCCCTCTTAGCACCAAAGGGGAAACTCACATGATTTTTCTTCCCATATAAACAATGTTCACAAAAATAGAAATCAAAAGAGAAATTAGACATACCTTTTACCATACCATTACCATGTAGTATTCAAAGGCCCTTCTCTCGAATATGTCCAAGCCTTCAATGTCGGAGCATGATATTTTCTCCAAATACCACTAGGTTTTCTGGTCCACTTTTAGGAACCACATATCTGTTTCACCCATCAATAACAGTGCTACCCATAATCTTGTACTTAGTTCCAATCTAAACTCCCCTCATTAATACTAGTGCTCCCCGAAACATCTTGCAGGTACCTTTCTTGAACATTGTTTTTACACCTGCATCATCCATCTTGCTTACATAAATAAAATTTCTAGCCAATGTAAGAATATGCAGAACACTAAGAATTATTCTAATCCTTCCACTTTGCGAATTCAGATTGAATTTTCCGCATTCGATGATTTTGGCCTTCTTATCATCTCCTAAGAAGACATCACTACCACCATATTTCTCGTACTCACAAGACCACTCCCTATGGGGAGTGAAGTGAAAGGATGCACCTGAGTCAATCAACGATGCCTCATGATCTACATGTGTACTTGAAGAAGAATAGGTACACTTCCTCACCTTCATCTGAGGTGGTTTTTGCCTTTGCAGAAGGAGCATCATTAGATCCCTTTCCTTTCTCAGGAGCTTTAAATCTACAATCCTTTTTGTAGTGCCCTTCATTTTCCACATTTCCAATAGACCTTTACAAGTTTTCCTAGAGATTTAGATCTCCCTCTATAGTTATATCTCCCACTCAAGGAATTATTCTTATTTCTATTATGGGACCGTCCTCATACAGACAAGGCATATCCATTCTGGCTCTTAATATTTTTCCATCTCATCTCCTCCGATAGCAAGGATGAGACTATTTCATCAAACGTCAAGGTAGTTTTATTGCTACCTATTGCAACAACAAGAATATCCCACGAGTCTGGTAGAGAACATAGCAAACTGATGCACTTATCTTCGTATGAAATTTTTATATCAATAGATAACAATTTTCTTAGTATAGTATTAAAGGCGTTTAGATGCTTTGTCACTGAGTCTCCATCCTTCATCCTAAGGTTATACAACTTTTTCCGCAAGAACAATTTGTTAACCAAAGACTTTGACTGGTACAAAGTCCCTAATTTGACCCACAAATCCTTCGTCATACTTCTCTTGATACATTCAACGATATTGATTATGAGAGATACAATCATATTGTTCTCTTCGCCTTTCGATCTAAATTTTCCCATTCTTCTATCGACATTCTGTAGAAATTTCATCTGTAGAACAAACCGATATATGCAATGTCCTAAAGAATAATACTTGTTCTACTTCTACTAAACAATTTAGCGGAAGCATAATCAAAATCATGAGCAACATCAAGTAGAAACATGCATAACTAATCAAGAGAATTAATCATGCATAATACAATATATATCTAGGGGAAAGCACCATCATAAAACCCTAATCATGTATTATCAATCAAGTGGAAATCCTCTTCACAATACAAAAAGAATTAGCTCTCAAGCTATTCAGTTCTCAATGAACTACGAAGATATGAAAATATGTCTCATGAATCACCCAAGCCCTGTTTATATAGGCTTTCCCTATGGTCCTTACGTAGTTTGCTTAGGAAATAATAGCAAAAGCATATGCTATTAATTCCAACATACCAAAAACAACCAATGATCCAACTATGTATTCCTTGAGAACACTAGTTCCTCAACCATGCAAAAACTACTTACTAGAAATAGTTAAGCATCTGATAGTACACTGTCCCAC
>APFE031712645.1:0-74756 GCA_000404065.3 Pinus taeda
CCCCCCTAATTTCCAATGGTGGGAGAAGTTATCAAACACATTACTCAAAAGTCATTAGTAATTTTTCTCACACTACAGAATATAAAAATATATTTTGTACTTAATCAATGTTACCAATAAAAGTTAAATGGTGATAATACCTTCATGAAATCAATGAGAATCATGTGTTTTAAATCGTGTCTCATGTCCATCAACTATAAAAGAATTTTACAATGATGACCCATAGCTAGTATGTGTCCTCATTGAATAGATGAATTTTTTTAGTTGGTCTAGCTCTTTTTTTTTTTCAAAATCCATGGAGCTTCTACATATGTTTCATTTTCCTTGTTTGGCCACAAATTTCCTCTATCAAATTTGGTATGTGAAAGAGAAATATATCTCCTTGAAGATAAGGTGTCCTTCTCGTTTCCTGATATATGTAAAAATATAGAATCTGGGACATTTTTGAAGATGTACATAGGATCTAACAGGTGATTTATTAATATATCCTTCCAGTAAGGGAGCTCATAAAATATGGATTTCCTTTTCATTCCTTCTGACGTATTAACTACAATGTGTTTTGGTTCTTCAATTGAATCTCCCCAATAAAAAAAATCCTCCCAAGCTTTTGATTCAACTCCTTCATACTTCTTAAGCCAATAACCTAGACCCATAATAATGGGAAGGCCTATATTTTCAAAATTTCTTTCAAATTGATTCTTCCGGTAATTTCTAAACTTATGATCTGGTGGTAGAAAAACCTTCTTGTTTGCATACATAAATTTATGTAGATCTTTACAATAACACCTTTGAAATTGTTTTTCACATGTTTGACATGAAAATATCCCCTTTATTTGAAGCCCTACAATTCAATAAGTAATGTTAATAACATCAAAATAATACTATAAATGTAAGTATGAAAGTTGGGATGAAAATAAACTATGAGTCTAAATATGCAAATAGTTTATCTTACCAGAGCAAACACCAAGTCCTGGGAAATCATGAATAGTCCAACATGGCACACCATACAACATGAAGGAGCTATTTGATGGAGGGCATGATATGTCATACATTGTTATGCCTTTCCATAGCAATTGCATCTCATCAATATGTTTTCCTGGAACAATGAGAATCAACATAAGTTTCTCCTTTCTAACACTCATCCATGGGGGAATATTGTATACTATCAATCTATCTAGACAAACACTATATTTAAGCTCAAGAAAGAGAATGGGAAAACTCTATAAATAGCAAGACCAAACTTAATACTACGAGGTTCATATTTGAATTTTCTTGACCATTTTTCCTCTATGTGTTTCATTGCTTTGGAGTCAGCTAGAATTCGCATGAATCCATCTTTACTCGTGTTCTTTCCATGTCAATCCATCATTTGTGCAAGTGACTTGCAATGAAACATTCATTGAAGACTAGGTATAATTGGCATGTGACATAAAACATGCTTTGGAATTGTAAGACCTTGTACATCTGTATGATATCTCTTCTCTTTGCATACATGGAATTCTAACTTATCTTGATATTCATATATGTATAAAATGAAATAATTTTTACATGAATGAATTTTCTTATATTCAATCCCCAACTCAACCAACAATTGACGTGATTCGCTGTAAATTGATGGCAACACATTCTCTTTAGGGAATATTTTAGTTTTTAGTGCCTTGTAAGATTGTCCAAGATTAAATCAATTGGATGTTTGACTTATGATGAAAATGTTTGATATGTCAATTTATACTAAGATTATTTATATACAATATAAGGTTTTAAAATCCCCTTAAATAACTATAAACTAAATTGATGAATGTTAACATATTATGTACACCAATTGACAATGAGAAGTAAGAAATACATTTCAACTCAATTCAGTAGGGTAGTGAATCCTTTGTCTAACCAACCAAACAATGAGTTGATTTATAATAATATTAATATGCATGAAATTTTTGAGGTTCTACTTGCACATGATCTGTACATGGGTGTTAGATGCTTACTTGATTGAGTCTTTCGGGTTGTTATCACCAAGATTATGATGGTGGTAATTACCCCTGCTATCATCATTATTGTCAACCATATGAGCATTATTGTCATCATTGTTTCCATCCCCAAAGAAACTTGTAATAATTCATTCAATCCTTCTTCATGCAATACATTTTCACTATCATCGTCATCATTAAGGCTAGGTGGCATGTCATCAATGTATGCTAATCTCATCAGCTCTACAAATTTCTCAGTTGGTAATGTTCTCTTCAATCTTGCTCTTTTCACCTTGGTATGGTTTAAAGAATGGTTTGGATCATCCTGACCAAATCTTAATAACCCAGTTTGATCTTAGGTGTAGGTGTATCATCAATATCTTCTAGTTATCAACAAACACAAGCATTATTTAATGTTAGGCAATAATTGGATAAATTATAAATGTATCAATTTTAAAGAAATATAATCAAATATGTCTTAACAAATAAAAATATAAAATGTATGAACATATATCTATCAATTGAATAATGGAACATTATTTTATAGACTACCTTTTTCATATAATAATTTAAAATAAAACATAATTTTGACAACATAGTTTATAAAACATTAGTCCACACTCATTGATTATTCTTTGGTTTTCTACCCTTAGGAACATCCTTAGGGAGACCTTGTTCTTCCCTTTTCTTTTGCGTAGGAGTGCATTTCAAGAAGGGGTAATTAATCAATAGCTTTTTCCCAATGGTAAGGTCCATAATAGCCTCAACCATTATCAATATATAATCCTCTCTTTCCATATCTCCATCTTTATCATTCATAACCTCAACAACTTGACAATTTGCTATTACAATAGGGTCCCTTCCCTTACTACTATTTATAAATCCTGCAATATTTTTGTGTGTGTATGCACGTCCATATATATACATAAGATGACCTATATTCATTTCTTTTCTACTTTCCAAATGGATATGATGTGTATACATATTCTAATTTAGACCATATGTTGACATCATATGCTTATATTCTGTTAGCCTTCTCCATTCACCACTGTAATATGACAGACCATAATGTGGCATTAATCTCCTAGTTGTTTTCTACGATTTTTTTTTGTGTCTAGATCCCACATGGACATTTTGGACATTAAAGAGGACTATATTTTCTCCATGAATATTGGAGGGTTGTATCATGTAGTCATATCCCAAAAATTGAAGCACCTCATACACTCTAGGTAGTTGTTGATCACCGTGTCGAGCACAATATAGTCGACGATCAAATGTCTCTTTGTAAATTGAACTCAAACTCAAGGGAAAGTCATCATCCCCATCACATTAATTCTCATAGGATATGTAGTCCATATTCCCCTTGTCTTTAAGAAAATTTTGCATCTTTAATCTGGTTCTTATTTTGTTACTTGTTTTCATCAATTCCTCATCTTCTAAGTTGGTAAATGTGCACATATTTTTGTTAGAGGTATCATCAGATAAATGATCATTGCCCTCTAGTATGGAAGTTAGTTCTCGAGGAAAATTTCAAACAAGAACTTTATCCTACAGTAATCATCAAGAAAAATAATAATTAATTATTTAAATAATATAAATAGTGTTTAGAAGAAGAATACATATTATTTATATCAAATTGGAAAATTTATTACCACAATTCCTATTGGATTCAAATTGATTGTGGAAGGCATACTACTCACCATAAGCTCATCATCTATGTAATGTCTTTGTACAAATGCTTATTTGAATTTTTTTTCCACAACATACAAAACATCCACAAACAACAATTTTCTTAAAGTATTCATCCAATGTCCTATAGTCCTGACTGACCTGTCGTTCAATGCAATCATTTGTTGTGTTTTTAGGATCCATTGTTGTATCCACTTCTAGCCATTTTCCTCTACGTTATTTAATAATTTTAGATCCACGTCCACGTACATATCTTTTTCTTTTGCTAGTTGAAGGCTCGGGCTTTGCATTTTCTCCAATATCAATCTAGAATAATCAATAACATGCATTAATTTCATTCAAGATTGGATAATACACTATAAATTTTAGTAATATCGTGAAAAAATAAGGATGTATCACAAAATTCCATTATATCAATTTTTCTTAAGTTAATTCAAAATTTGATTATTCAATGTCCTGCATCATCCATTGTGTCCTCATTTGATATGACACACTCTGTTGCCATGGCATCATCTCCCTCCTGTAATACTCAACATAGTCAATAATGTTTAGTACACCAATTATATCATTTTAATGAATATGTTATCTAACACAAAACTTTGCTTTAGTCATATATTTTACATATTGATATCATGTTTATTTGGAGTTGAAAAAAAAAATTATGGCCCTTGGTACATACATCGATCCAAAATTTCGATAAGAAAAGTATCCAAAATCTCTATCCCACATGGCTATCCTAATTTTCAAAAATTTCCTTTGATCATAGAATCATATTTTATCACCATTCTTGTGAATTTTCAGCCAATAAGTGTGACTTGAGAGGCCTCATGGAAAAATAATTGACTTTCTCTCCTCTATGTTGTAGTATTTGTGAATTCATAAAGACCTTGCTCCTTTGGTTGAGATTGCTTTGTCTTCTTACCTATATTGTATTTGCATATTTCATTGTCATATATTCTTCGACCCACTTTCCCCTCTATGATTTAGTAGTTTTATGTCTTCCATGTCCTATGTCCTTGGCCTCCTCTGGATCTTGTAATACACAATAATGACAATAATTTTTGGTACACCAATCATACTGGCCAATAAATGAAGCCTTGGTGTGCATTTTAGTGACGCGAGGCAGTTTTGGCCTACTTCACAAAATGCACACCTAGCCTTCATTACAAGGAAAAATTAAATGATTTAGATTGGATAGTACATTTTTACTTACAATTAACATTAATTTTATGCCTAGAAATTTATGAAGCATGAATACTCCAAATTGGATTGATTTTATATGGTAAAAGGGAGAGATTGTGTGCCTCAAATAAATTCACACAAGACCTATAATTAATTAGCAGTGTAAGAATGATCATTCCCTCCTAAATATACAAACATCATTTAAAACATATCATACTCATTATCCTAAAACAAACCTTACTCACTAAAATCAAGTTTGTCCATGTAGCAATTCATCATATTTGTCAATGTTTAAGTCGGACAAATATGCACTCCCGGAACAAACCAATTACACTCTTGGTAATGAAATTTGAAATGGGACATGATTGGACAATTCCTAACCTTAGGATATAACCTTGCATCATGTCTAACAAACATCCTACATAACTACGTTTCCCATTTATACACAACTTTCACATAAGGCAAGTTGAAGCAAAACTTAGAATGTTGTATGAAATCTAAAGTATAAATATTTAAGCTCAAAGTAAATAGATAACAATGTAAAAATGTGTAAAATAATAAAATAAACAATCTACAATTTGAATCAATCAAATTGGCCAATAAATGAAGTTTGGGCGTGCATTTTAGTGAAGCAAGGCGATTTTGGTATACTTCACAAAAATGCATGCCCATCCTTCATTTCAAGGACAAATTGAATGATTCAACTTTGAGAGTATTTTTTTACTCTTAATTAACATTAATACGATTTTTTTTTTCTAATTTAGTGATCTCAAGGTTGAATTTAATGTAAATGAAAGTTTTGGAGCAATTGTAGTTCACGATGTCTCCCCAAAAGTGACAATAATTCGTGAACAACAAAAGCTTACTGGAAGAAAATTACTGTGTAAAATTAGTAATTAAATATTATACAATTTGAATCAATCAAATTGGCCAAGAAATGAAGTTTGAGTGTGCATTTTAGTGAAGTAAGACAATTTTGGCCTGCTTCACAAAAATGCACTGCCAACCTTCATTTTAAGGCCAAATTGAATGATTCAACTTGAAGAGTATTTTTGTACTCACAAGTAACACTAATACAATTAAATATTTTTTATTTTTCACATATATATTTCTGTTGTTCAAGAATACTCCAAATTGCATGGATTTCATAGGGTAAAAGGCAGGGTTTGTGTGCCTCGAGATTTCTGTCAGAATTGGACAATACACTATAAATTTTAACAATGTTGTGAAAAATATATACATATCACAAAATTCCATTATATCATTTTTTTCCTAATTTAAGTCAAAACTTGAGTTCCTAATGTCCCGCGCCATCCATTGTTGTTGGGGCCTTCATTTTTAATTTTGGGGTTTTGCAGGAAGGAATGCCAAGAACAGGTGGTGGGGACAACAATTGGGGTTGTGGAGTTGATAGACAAGGAAAGGGATAGGAACTGAGAGTGAACAGGAAGTTGTGGCAAGGTGGAAGAAGAGAATGGGAGTATCTAAGCAAGGGCAAATAGAAGGTAGCTGAGGGCAGAGTAAGTCAACTAGAACTGGCAGTGGGAATGCAGAGCAAAAGATAAAAGGCAAAAGATAGCATGAGGAAGAGGTAGGTGATGAAGCAGATGAGCAAGGCCAGGATCCAGAGAGAGATCAATTGCGGAAAGGCAAGGATTGTCCTCTGCTCTGACTATGACCCTTCTTTGGGGTTGTGCTCTTTGTGTATTTGATGAATAGGGTTCAAGCCTTTTGTAATATGTTATATACTCTTTTATATTTCAGTTAATGAAAGAAGCAGTTTGGGATCCATATTGTATTGTTGTGTTTCTTGTGGGTTATTTAAAATTTTAAATGAATGATCATTATTTGGGTAGTTTATTGTGATCATATGAATAGAATAACATGCTTGGATAGTACAGAGGGTTGAGTGCTATGAGATATTGATGTTTTCTATTTGCAACATCCTTGATACCCCCTTTGGCCCCATCTAAATTTAGTCGCGACATGCCTCGCGTGAGACTCCTTGCCCCTCTGGGTTAGGTGAAAATGTTAGCGTTGTCATATACTACATTGGAACCTTATTGGCCCCTTGAGTATGAACCCAGGGTCTCTTCCCTCATGTCATTTTCGTGACGACAAATGGTTTCGTTGCTAGGACCTGAAGTAAAAAGGAGAGGTTTGGAATATGGTATCAAGGATTTTTAAGAAAGAAATATGAAACTGGTGGGACGACCAAGTGGATCGGTTTGTGTCACAACAAGCTCTCCTTTGAAGTCAGACTATCGCTAAGGTGAACAACGAAATATTGTACTCAAAAGTTGTTAGTGATCAATACAAGATCTTCTAGTGTAATTTCTTGGAAGAATTGTAAAATTGGTTGCACAGACTGTAAGGGAAGGTTCAGCCAAAAGGATAGACGCCATCCTATCACAGGTGGGCCCCCACTAATCTTGCAATGCTCCACTACTTGGACATCGATCTGACCATAGCGATAGATTTTTGGGTACAGACTACTTTGGAGGGATACGTTATCAACTTCGCGGCAAAAAGCTATCAGTCCTTCTCAAAGGATGATGTTGTGTTTAGATCTGGGCTAAGAGGAAAATTGTTGAAGGAAGTACCTCTTTGGATTAAGATTCTAATGGTGGAAGAAGCTTTAATTTCTTTCCAAGAATTGAGCATGGCAACGTAAAACCCCAGTGCTATGGGAAGGATCAAAAGGGTGAGATGCTACTAAATGGGGGACTGTGATGCTGCTAAAAGGATGGATGTAGAAGTTTCGTAGAGGGCTAGAGAAGTAAGAGCACAAAGGAGAGCGATGATATCATAAAGGTGGCAGGAAAGGGCCATGCAAGTAATGAAAGTGTAGGTGGAGGGACCACATCAAGCAAGAGCAGTGTCGAAGGGTCCAAAAGGAAGACATGATATGGCAGAGAACTCAGAGAAAGGACTAGAGATAGACAGGCCAGATGGAAGCCCGGAAGGTGATAGCAGCCCTCCCTCCCCAGTTGCGGGGGAGGTATCTAATGGAAGTGGTCATAGTAATCCTGAGGAAGATATGGAAGATGAGATGTGTGATGTTATGAGACAGTTGTTCACAGAGGAAAATGCACCAGATGAAATCAATCATCTAACCCCCCAAAGCTCAGGTAGCGTTCACCCTGACCTTCCCCTGGTACTTTACAACAATCCTGGTAAATTTGTTGCTAAGTTTCTTAAAGTGATACAGATACATAATGTGCATGTTAGATATAAGACAGATTTTGGTACCTCTAACAATAGTGGGAATAATGGTATTAGTATTCTAGGATTGCAAGGATCCCAATAGCCTGGAACCCAAGGCTTTATGATTCCAGCACATGCTCAGGCTAGAATGGCAGGATCCTTTAGCAGATAGATGGAGTTTTTTGCTTGAGGGAACGAAGATGTGGAGAAACGTTGCTACCTATGCGAAGCCATATGGATAGCTCGCCAAACGTTTGACAACGTGAAGTTGATTGAATTCCAGACCACCCTTAGGGAGGGAGCCCTTAGATGGTTTATCAAATGGGTAGATTTAAACCATAATTTGATTGTAGATGGCATCAAGAAGAGCTTCATGCAAGAATTCAAGCTTCCCCAAACAAATCAACAAGGGTTGTCGGAGTTATGGGAGATAAAACAGTGGGAAGGGTAAACTTCTTGGGAGTTGATGTAGAGGTTCAATGATGCGATTGGAAAGTTGAGTTACACCATAGACCTCAATCACCAGATGGATTGGTTTATCAAGGCTCTCTTACCCCTTACCCTGATGCCCTTAACACAACAAAAGGTTTCACAGAACAAAAGGAGCGTATACGTATGCACTCACTTTCACAAGAAGAAAAGATCGTACGGGATGGAAAATTAAGGTTAAAGAATACCAAGGGTCCATACCATGGTATCAGCCCATAATATTGAGCGGAATAATGGTTACTTGATCCCGTCTAAGAATACCACGGGTTCTAAGTGTTGTTTTGGTTTGAGGTAATGAAAAATTCTAAGTATATAAGGAATAGAAGATCAAAGGACTAAGTGTGCAAGTAATGAATATCTTATGAAGAGTTAGATCAAAATAAAGAATGCATGTTATGGGTTTCTGATGCTTTGCTTGATCTAAACTAAGTATGCACTTGAGTGTTTGATCATGGATGAGATTTAATGATGGATCAGGATCATAAGACCTGGAATGACTTATCATTATGTGATTTGATAATGGATAGGCTAGATCTGAGTGCTAACAAATGTTTTGTTGTTTAAATGTTATGATATGGGTATATCTGAAGTCTGGAATAGCTACGAAGTTATAAGTTATTATTTGCAGATCTATACGTTGGTTCGCCTTGGTGAAGGCGCGTATACACGTTGGTTCGACACTTCCAAGTAGTGTACGCAGAAGAAAATTTTGATGTTCAGAGATGACTGATCTACCTGATCAGTGCTATTATTTTATTGTTGTTTGTCAATGATGTCTTCTTTGGATCTGAAAGTAAAACTGATTGTATAAGGAGATTGATTCTCGTTGATTGATTGATTGAGTTAGAAGGGTGATATTTATTGTTATCTGTTTAGAACTTTGTAATATGATAATAGATCTTCAGAATGTCTTTGGGCAGTACAGTTTATAGTTCAGAAGTTTTATGATGTAGTATCTTTAGAGGTACATGCAGGTTGGGTTACAAAAAGTAGCATATACATGCAGGTTGGCTTCATTGAAGTAGCGTATGCATTATGAGGTATGATTTTTGAAGTTGTAGTTGGTTCTGGTTGTTGATGTAGTATTCTGGGTTCAGCTCTGTGTTCTTGTTACAATGATCTAGCTATTCTAGTTGATTGGTTGAATTTTTATTAAGTGTCGATTGATTGAGTTTTCAGTAAATTAATTGATTCAGTTGTGGTTGATTAAGAAATTGATGATTGGGTGATTCAATTATGTCAGAGTTTCAATGGTTATTTGATTTAGTTGTGTTAGAAGTTTCAATGATTGGTTGATTCAAAAAGTGATGATTGGGTTTCAGTTATATCAGAGATTGATGATTGGGTTTAAGTGATTGGTTGATGCAGATGTATTTGATGGATGATTGATTTTGAGCTTCAATGTTACTGATGGGTTGAGTATGAAAATTTGATGAAACATGGCCTACATATTGTGTGGTTGTGTACCATGAGTATCCAGTCTGAAAATTTATGAAACGTGGTCCCTGGAGGAAGAGTGAAGGTAGTAGCCTTATATAGGCCGACGCCTACGTATTGGTAAATATATTAGCCAATACAAAAGCTAGGGGTTGGAGATCCCTTCCAGTAGTAGCTGAAGAATGAATGAAGGTGGTAGCCTTCTGTAGATCGGCCCTTACATATTGGTAAACATATCAGCCAGTACAAGAGCCAGGGGGTTGTAGCTCCCGTCTAGAAGAAACTGGAGATCGAGAGAAGTTTATAGCCTTCTGTAGGTGGGTGCCTACGTACTGGTATGAGTCCTCGCTAGTACAATATTGTAAATGATTTTTTATTTAAAAAAGAAGACAGAGACAACAACAATAGGTGGTTTTCTCCCGCATTGGGTTTCCACCTTAAATCTTGGTCTTCATGTGTGTTTCTTATGTGTGATGGTTTACTTATTATGACACATGGTTAATGTTTATATAATGGTTAATAAATTACTAATGCACTATTTGAAGACAAACATATGATGGATTAACTGAATTGTAAGTTCACTGGATATACACTAATTGTCTTAAGAACAGTTGCCTGCACAAGCAGTTTCGATTCAGTAAAGTCGCATATAGAAATATGAATATGAAATGTAAAAAATTTATTGATATAAAAAGACTTTCAACCCCCCCCCCCCTCCCCCCCCCCCCAACCAAATTTTCCCACAATTGGTATTAGAGTAGGTTCTTTGGCAGAAGCTTGATCGCTTGAAGGAGATCCGTTGAGACAATGGGAAAGAAGCAAAAGAAGAAAGCATCTAAGAAGAAGAAGACATCTCAAAGGAATAGTAACAGCAGGACATACAATTAGCTATTAGGTGGAAGGAAGTATTCAGATTTAGAATCACCTCAGATTGAATATGAACAAGCAAAAGAAGTATCAGGTACTATTTTTGGTCTTCTGGTGATACATTTATTTGTTCATGCAATATTGAAGATAATGAAAGTGATAGTGAAACAACTGAATTTTCTCTTATGGGTGAAAGTGAAAGAAATCTAACAGAGATAGAAGTTAAAAAGCTCAAAGATAAAATTAGATATCATCAAGAACTGTTTGACAAAAAGGAGTGTACCTTCAAAGAAGAAGTTACCAGGTTAAAAGCTTAGTTGGAGGAAGGAAACAAAGTAAGGAATTAGTACAAGGAAAAGGAAGATCAATGTCAAAGGCTGCAGGATGAAGTGACATCATTGAGAAATGAAGTAAATGAAAATGATACAACAATCAAGAAAATCAAAGATAGATCCAGTTACTACGAAAGTCTTGAAGCCGAGGTCGTCTCTCTAAAATGAGATCTTGAAAACGAAAATAAAGAGAACGAAGAACTACCTCAAGTAGATGAAGAACAAGAAAATGATATTCTCAAATTAAAACAACAGGTGGAAGAAGGAAGAAAAGTTGGAGAAATCATGAAGAATCAGTATCTGGAAAAGAAAGAGAAATATCAAGTTGAAGTAAATATCCTAAAAGGTAAATTAGAAGAAAAGGATAAACTTTTATGGTTTCAAGATAGTACTAAGATTTTGGATAATATTCTTAGTATTCAAAGGTCTCCTACCATCAAATTTGGTCTTTGTTTTCATGAAACTGTTAAAGGTGAATCTAGCTTACAAACTGAGGCAAGGAATTCTAATGCAAAATCTGAAATTCTCAACAAAGAGATAAGAGGTCAACCCGATCAACAACCAAGGAAAGAAAGTATTTAAAGATAATCATTTACTCCTCACTATGGACGTGTTAATCGATTCTTTCCTCTGATGAATAATGTTGAATGTTTTAGATGTCATACATTTGGACATGTTGCAGCTAGATGCAGACGTAGAATGTTTCAAGCTAATAATTGTCACACAGTAAGATCATCAACTTCCAGGTACTTTAAGGGATATTGTTTTTATTGCAATATGTTTGGTCACAAAGCCATTGATTGCTATAGAAGGAATATGAAACATATAAGATGTTATGCTTGTAACAGGTTTGGGCATGTAGCAAAAGAATGCAGGGACAAGTTTATGGATCGTTGTAGACAATCTAGTAAGCAATCAAATACGCATATTTATATAAAAAAATATGAAAAAGATGAATCCACCAAAAATCAAGAAAAGGAAGATTAGATAAGGTGTGATATTTCTCTTTTCTCATTCAAAGACAAATATTATAGTGGATGTGCTCATCACATGACTGGAGACAAGAGAAAAAAGGAGGCTCTTATGAAGAACCAACATGGTAATGATATTCTTGGAACTAATGTTTCAGCAAAAGTTCTAGGACCAGGTACAGTCAAAACAGACTCAAGGGGGAACTGAAAGTATAAAATATCAGTGTTCCAATTCTCATACGCTGATATTATGAAGACAAGTAGCATATATACGCAAGTTAGAAAACTTCACAGTCGTGTATATGTTGGTTTGATGAAGAAGCAATGGGACAGACTCAGAAAAAGGGTCTGATATGGTTCAGACAATTATCAATTGTATTTTTTGTTTTGATGGTTGATAACTACAGTTTGTGGATGTTATTTAGAAGTGATTTTGACCCTCATAAGTTTTTGATGAGTTGATGTATAACTGGTTGATGATGATTCCTTGATGATTCTTACTGATATTTGCAATGATAAGATCTGACAGTGAACAGTTGGCACAGGTTCAGGGGGAGAATATGCTATGCTTCTAATAATGCATTGTTGGCATTATGTTTAGAAGTCTTTGTTACATAATTATTCGTATCAATGGTGAGGATGCTTATGCTGTTGAAGTGTTTAAATGATGCATCATACTATGTTGTGGTCATGAATTGCCCATGATGAAATCACAGATGATACTGTGCTTGAGCCACTTAGTTGTTTTGATGCTTCTAATCAGATTTGTGGATGACTCTTTTGATCATGCATATAGTTATGTTTCTTACATGGTGATATTCATAAGTTCAAGGAGAAGAAAAAAGCTTGAGTACACATCTTCATTATTTGATGATGTTAAAGTATGATGATGTCATCATGCCTTCAAAGATGCATAAACTTCATATGGTGCAGTTATGGATGAGGATTCCTATAGTTCTTGGATCTCACATGGTATGTTTGTTAAGGATTATTGATCTTTATGATATCAAGAAAGTTTGACTATGAGGTCATGATTTGCCTTTTGATGAGGATCTAGATACATATTGTTTATCTCTATGATGGATACATATCATGCTAGATACATGGATGATTACTTAAATTACACATTGGTAAATAATGTTGGTTGGCCAAGAAAATGGTATTATTACAGATTTCATGAAGACATGGCTATTTGGAGACTTAGCCTACTTAGTCATATAATTATGATGACTTCTTACTTTATGATGATAGGTTTGGTTCACACATATGGTTGATGCTTATCAGATGTGGGACGTTGGAAAAATCCCTAGTAAATATATATGGTTGATATATTGAGGGTTGATATGGAAAGATCATGCAATTATTGCTATGATGATGATGTTATGGTCATAGATGATGACTATGGTAGTTTCACATGTATATATGTGAATGGTTTTGTATTACTACCTGGAGATATGACGTATGCTTAGTTGATTCATGGAATGATATGTTAAGGACTTTTATATTAAGGAAACAGAGAAAGTTTATCTAGATAAGGTCAAGAGGATGAGTTGATATCTATATGTGGCATACTTAGTCACAGGTTGATGATATTAAATCTACATTGACATATCTTTCGAATTGGTGATGGACATATACAGGTTGTTGTTCTTGATGCTGTTGACAGATGTTTATGGTGTAGATCATATGTGGTATATGATAATTGCTAATAATTATCATGATCTTGTTTAAGTATTTGGTCTTTGTTACAAATGTCATGTATATAATTTGATGTAAAGATCATGTAAAGAACTATGTTGTAATAATTGTTATATTCAGTCATGTATGGACTTTTGAGATCATGCCAAATATGTAATCCCACTTGGTTGAGTGGTTGAGTCATTTGGTGTATCCCCACTTGGATGGATGATTGATGTATGTATGAGTCTTTGGTGATAGGAAGGACATACTTGCATAGTTGAGTTAGATATTCATGTTATTCTTTCAAAAATATTTCTGCAGACTCTACATATGCTCAGGGGGAGCATGGATGGTATAGTGCATCTCAACATGTACTAAAGGGGAGTTTGATTAGAGGATTCAACATGAGCCTGGAGGGAGCATGATCAGTGTGCATATTCAACTTCAAATATGGAATTATTCATTTAACATCAGTCAGCCCTTTGCCCTTGATGTCAAAGGGGGAGATTAGCTTGGTGTTTGGAGAGTAGCTTGATGTTCTGATTATAGGTTGTGGTGACCAAACACCAAAGTGGTTGCCAGCAAGTCCAAAGGGGGAGATTGTTGGCATTATGATGCATGTGTTTTCCTTGATGGAAACTCACTTGTATATGGTAAGTAGATGAATCTACAACACAAAGCTATTAGAGGTGACAGAATGATGATGTAATAAAATAATGGTTAAAGGTTTGATACAAGAATATTGTGTTAGGGTTGTCCTTGATAGACAACCTATTTGATGAATGGACTACTTGATAAAGGTATAAAAAGGATGTGACAGAATTCATGGCAGTTGTGTTTACAGATGTGAAAAAATGTATGGTAGTTCAGAGGAATCAATTCAGAAGTGATGTATAATGGAAACTCACATTGTAATAGGTAAATTCAGAGGTGACATAGTAACGGAACAAAAGAACAAGATGATGGAACAAAGGATTACAAATCATAATCAAGCAATTGAAGAAAAAGAATGTTTTAAGTTGTACTAAGTTGTATACGCTGGTTCACCTAGTCCAAGTAGCGTATACAAGTGGGTTCATAGAACAAAAGGAGTGTATACATATGCATGCACTTTCACAAGAAGAAAAGTGCATATGGGATGGAAAATTAAGGTTAAAGAATACCAAGGGTCCATACCATGGTATTATCCCACAATATTGAGCGGAATTATGGTTACTTGATCTCGTCTAAGAATACCACAGGTTCTAAGTGTTGTTTTGGTCGGAGGTATTGAAAAAGGCTATAAGAATATAAGGAGGAGAAGATCAAAGGACTAAGTGTGCAAGTAATGAATATCTTATGAAGAGTTAGATCAAAAGAAAATATGCATGTTATGGGTTTCTAATGCTTTTCTTGATATGAACTAAGTATGCACTTGAGTGTTTGATCATGGATGAGGTTTAATGATGGATCAGGATCATAAGACCTGAAATGAATTATCATTATGTGATCTGGTAATGGATAGACTAGATCTGAGTGCTAACAAATGTTTTTTCCTTTAAATGTTATGATATGGGTATATCTAAAGTCTGGAATAGCTACGAAGTTATAAGTTATTATTTTCATATCTATACAATGGTTCGCCTTGGTGAAGGTGCGTATACACGTTGGTTCAGCACTTCCACCTAGCGTATGCAGAAGAAAAGTTTGTTGTTTAGAGATAACTGATTTATCTGATCAATGCTGTTTTTTAATTGGTGTTTGCCAATGATGTCTTCTTTGGATCTGAAAGTATAACTGATTGTATAAGGAGATTGAGTCTAGTTGATTGATTGATTGAGTTAGAAGGGTGATATTTTTTGCTATTTGTTTAGAACTCTATAATATGACAGTAGATCTTTAGAATGTCTTTGGACAATACAGTTTATGGTTTAGAAGTTTTATGATTCAATATATTTAGAGGTATACGCAGGTTGGTTACAGAAAGTAGTGTATACATGCAGGTTGGATTCATTGGAGTAGCATATGCATTTTTACATACGATTTTTGAAGTTGTAGTTGGTTCTGCTTGTTGATGCAGTGTTTTGGGTTTAGATCTGTGTTCTAGTTACAATGATTTGTTTGTTCCAATTGATTGGTTGAGTTTTGATTAAGTCACTGTTGATTGAGTTTTTAGTAAATTGATTGATTCAGTTGTGGTTGATTCAGAAATTGATGATTGGGTGATTCAATTATGTTAAAGTTTCAGTGATTATTTGATTTAGTTATGTCAGAAGTTTCAATGATTGGTTGATTCAGAAAGTGATGATTGGATTTCAGATATATCAGAGATTGATGATTGGGTTTAATTGATTGGTTGATGCAGATGTATTTGATGGATGATTGATTTTGAGCTTCAATGTTACTGATGTGTCCAGTATGAAAATTTGATGAAACATGGCCTACATATTGTGTTGTTGTGTACCAAGAGTATCCAGTATGAAAATTTATGAAATGTGGTCCCTGGAGGAAGAGTGAAGGTAGTAGCCTTCTGTAGGCCAGTGCCTATGTACTGGTAAATATATCAGGTAGTACAAGAGCTAGGGTGTTGGAGCTCCCTTCCAGTAGAATCTAGAGAATGAGTGAAGGTGGTAGCCTTCTATAGGTCGATGCCTACATATTGGTAAACATATCAGGCAGAACTCTGGAACCCTCACATGTTATGCTAGTTCAGGATTTATAAACAGGTTGACTTTTTCCTGGTTGAATTATCTGTTGGCCACTGGGCAGAGGTGTGCCATTAATGTTCAGGATATACCTATGCTTAGACCTCAGGATAGAGCTGAAAACAGTTATGCTCTGCTCCAATCGAAGTTGCAGTCAAGGCAATGCTCTCTTGTATTCACTATATTATGGTCCTTCTGGAAACTATCTAGCCTCACTGCTATTTTGGCTTTTACAAAATTGTCTGTCATGTTTGTGGCCTCCCTTCTAATACAAAGCTTAATTGATGTAGCCACAAACAAAGAGACTCTGTGGTACAAAGGAATGGCGAGGAGAAATTGAGCGCTTGGAGAAGCTAGTCAACAAGTATGAATGTGGGCAGATTCCACGCATTGAGTGGCTAGATGAAATTGCATTCAAAGCCATTGGGAACATCAAGGCAGATGACAAGGACATTTCAAGATAAAAAAGCTCAGGACAGTCGAATTTTCCATGTAAGCTATGTTTTTGAAATTACACAGCAGTTTCGTAGCACGCTACGAAACTGCTGTAGGTGATGTTTGTTACAGACATATTTCTCTGTTTTAAGTAGTCAACTTCCAGGAGGTATTTAGCGCAGCTGAAAGAATATTTTCGAAAATTGAAAGAGGTTTTTATCCCTAACATACTAAACTAGAAAAACCTCTTTCATTTTCTTCAAATTGATTATGAGCTGGGAGAAACGAGTGACTAAAAGTTGTGCTACGAAACTGCTGTAGGTGTTGATTTTAAACGTAGACAAACAATTTGGTAAGATGATCGGGAATTTTCTAAAGGAAACACCTGAAGGATATGTAAGAGACCAAATGAAACTATCACAGCCATTCAGTTCAAGACAGGTGTACCTTTAAAAAAGGTGAAATGTTTTGACTCAAGTGTAAAGTTTTTGTTATAAAGTCACTTTATTGCCGGTCATAAGGTGTTGAATGAATTGCACACATGGAATTTTGGCTTGCACACTTGGCCATCGATGGAGCATCCAATTCATCAGGAAACATGGTGGTGTTCTATTGTTTTTGGGTTATTAAAGAGACTTAAAGTACATGCTGCTGCATATTCGAAGTGATGGGGGACCAGAACCGAAAAGTAAGGGATATTCTCAGCCAACATGGAGCAGATTAAAGCCTTCAGTATCCAAAGCCAACATGGGGCATTAATTGCTCATCTCATGCAATCTCAGCCAAATGAAAAGGAAACCAGGTGTCAAAGCTGCAAGGAGGAATCATTCTACGAAGGAGATAGAGTTAGAGTTATAATTAGATTAGAACTCTTTAGAACTTCTGTTAGTGGTTGTTGTATTAAATAAGTTTGTTAAAAGTAGATAAGTGTCATTAGTGGCAGTCATCGAGCTCCCCTCATGCTGGAGGAGAAAGCTCCAAGTAGTTAGAATCACGTTCTATATATAGCTGAATCATCTATGTAATAGAGGTTGGATATTTTGAGAAACAGAGTATTGCTTTGGCTTGTGTAAAAACTCAGTTTGATAATATAATTTACTACTTATCTTCTCATGATTCTTAATGTGTTTCAAATGCTCAAGATATGTGGTTTTGTTTTATCTTTAATGTTTTAACAGTTGTATGAATACACAATCACTCAGAATTCACTTATGCTGCTCTGACTTCCTGTGTGTATTTGTAAACTGAGGTTTCTATGAGGTGATGTTTTGAGTATTTAAACATTGCATGCCCTGACTTCTATGCATGAGCAGTGTTATATTTTATTGAATATGATCAACTCCATAAGCCCAATGGAAGTCTTTGTACTGTCTGTCCAGCCAACATGTTTATTAAATGTACTTCACAAGAGTTAGCCCTCTTATCAACAAACAAAATCAATAACTTTTTAGAGAGAGCCCTCTTGGGCTAGGGAGGCTAATCCTTAGTCTAAATATTGGTCTGAAACAGTTACACAGAGTCTATCTGATTAGCTGCCCCTTAAGAGATTGATTTTGTGATAACAGTTGGCACACGACAATTTCAATTCGATAGCAATACCCAATTAAGCAGATTATTTGTTGATAGTTTGGTAATTAAAATTATTTTCAAAATATATATTATATACACCATTATTTATATTGGTGGTATCTAAATTCTTATATTATGTTTAAAAATGGGAGTTGCGGGGGTTTTAACTTGGGGTTCCTAGTAGCCAACGACTTCATTTAACTATGCCAACTGTTATACTAGGTTGCAAGACATTGGTAATTTCACCATTGTGTTTCATATTAAACAACCTTAAATCATTCATTGAAGGATAGATAGAATGTGGAGCACATGAAACAGTGCCAACAAAACTCAGAGTGGGGAACATGATAGGGGAAAAACCTTGACGTAGGTGGAACCCTATAGGCATGCTTCTAAAGATAGATTCTAGGGAATATTTTGCAATAATATTCTTGGAATATTCTTTTTAGATGTTGTGAGGAATCTTAAAGATTCCTTGAGGGGTCCAGGGATGAGTGTGGCAGAAAATAGTCATGTTTATACTCATTTTAACCAAAATTTTCCAAGGATAGACTTGGTGTTGTATTTTTTTGCATTTGAGCAATGAAATTCAGGGGATATGGCATAAACCTACATTCTTCATTAATTATTGGGCACAAAGTTTGAGAAAAAAATGTTGTTTTGGAGAATTTGGTAGTTACGAATAAATACTAATTCCCTAGATAAGTAGCTATATCTAGAACAACAATTTAAAGTGTTTTAGACTTTTCCTATAATAAATAAATAAGATGAGAAGATAAGAAGAGCTAATTGTAGTTCTTCTTTCCTATTGTCTCCCTTGTATTGATCCTCTCGCTCCTTCTTGTACTTCATACGCTTGAGAAGTACCCTATAAACACAACAGAAAACAAAGAACTGATCAAAGCACATGATCTATTGAATATAAGTGAAAGGAATCGGATACGATTCACACATATAAGAATTATGAAACAATACAAACATATGGGAAAAAGGTTCAAACACTTTATTAGATAGAAGAAGGAATTGCAACCATTGGTGTCTGATTCAAACCCATTCCTTCAACTTGGATCCCATCCACATCACATCAAAAGGATGAAAAAATTGTAGCATTACAATACTTGCTTCAAAGCCAAATCTCATATCACCATTATCTCCTTACAATTCATCATAATCCAGCCATTGATCACTTAGATGAGTGGTCAATTTAGAGGAAGATGAAGGAGGTTTTGTCATAAATGGTGACCTTGAATGGCCTTCCATACTTATAATTAGTTCCATGGAGGAAGGGACAAGAGGATAGGATTCACCTTAACTCATTCCTCATCCATTTTCGAGCTCATAGGAGTTGATAAGTGAGGGAACCTTCTAGATGACTCCAAAATATAGGAATACTCCCCAAACCCTATGTGAATTTTGCTCATTCTCTCCCAGCATGGGTGAAAGGAAGCCTAAGTGCTCTATAGAGAACCCTGGCAGTGGACTCAACTGCTCTGCAGTGCACCTTTACAAAGGTTTACCTACGTTGGTCCCTCTAGAGGCTATTTCTGGATGTCTTCAAGTCATGAAACTGTCTGGGAAAGAGGCATTCAAAGGGGTGACTTGTTTAGGGAATGAAGCAACTCAAATTAGGCTTTGATGAGCCCTAAAATAATGATCTGGATGTTGGGATTTGATGTTCCCAAATGGATTTGTAACGGTTGCCCCCTAAAGCATGAAGTCACAAAAATGTCAATGTCGAATGAAATGCTTTACGATGTGATGAGGAGGTATCGAAGTGGAAGGTGACCTGCATCAATTACAAATATATATATATATATATATATATATATAATATATATATATAATATATATATATATATATATATATATATATATATATCATGATATTTGATTTTACGTGAATTGTTGAGGGAAGGCATACCCATGCTCAGCTCATAAACTTTTATTACATGTAAATAAATAGTCGTCTACAGATATAGACACATGATCAAAATGATCATCAATGTAAAGCCATTGTACATATGATTTAGGAGTCCTAAAACCGCAGCCCGGATGGATGAAACTAGATCTGGGGTCTTCTATCTCGTTCAATCATTTACTCAAGTATGAGTATGATGATGTGAATATGTGATCTATTGTTAACAGGTGCGAGAGAAATCACCGATAATGATAATGATCCTCAAGGCACTGCAATACATTCTACATGGTGTGAATGGATGATTTAATGTCGAACACCTTAAAAAGTCTTTCAGTCAAAGGCCATTGATGTATGCCTATCATTGGAAGCAAGAAACCTGCCATTGATGCATGAAATCCTCAAGGTACTGAAAGGGTGTTTCTAAGTCAACTTCTTGGATAATGCGCTAATGTCGACAAGAAGCGACTCGTCGCAAGAGGGACTTGATGTATCCCACATCAACAACATGAAACGAGTGTAGTGATTTTTGAGATGTAATTTGACTGATGACACAAGGTTCAAGAATGGCAGTCATGAAAATGAAGGTTTATGGTATTGCAAAGGATGAACTTTGACTAAATAACTTCTCTTGAACATGTTGGTGACACTGAAATGAATTGGTAGCATTTACCCAAAACAAAGTGATGGATGGTATTATAGACCAATGGTGTGATAACCATCAAGCTAATAACCCAACCCAGATAGTCATGGTGATGGAATGAAAGTGTCATGTTCAAGAGTGACCTACTACCATAAAGTGGTTTTCCCCTTTTTCCCATTTTCCCCAGTCATTGTTGACCAGTACCTCTTTATTTTTATCAAGCTTGAGGAGGATAACATGTGTTTGTTGTATAATTTCACCCTTTGGGCGAATCCATCGCTATTTGATGTTTTAACGAGTCTAGTGAAGGTAAAACTCGGTCTTGTCTAGATGGATGAGTTTGTTACTATTTGATGTTTTTAACAAGTTTAATGACAAATATAACTTGGTCCTTTTCATGTTTAGAGAGTTTGAAAGGGTACAAAAAGAACACTCCACAAGTTCTTTTTCATAAATTAATCTCTCAAGCTTGAAAAAGCGTAAAATAATATAAGAGAGATATCGTTTCCAATTCGTTAATGAGCTGGAAAGGACAAGCAGTTGAAAACCTTTTCATGTTTAGAGAGTCTGAAAAGAGCTTAAAGAGGACTCCAAGGAGGTTCCTTTTTTTTTTAACAGAGCTCAAAAAAGAGATAAAAGTGTGCTCTGTGGTCAAAGGTACAATTTACAATCGAGCACGTTGAATTTTGTAGTCAATTGAAAAACCTACTCAAAACACCATCAAATGGATTAAAAATAACTATTTCATAGGAAAAAATAAGTAAATACTAATGTTTACTTGATTGAGCATGAAATAAACATAAAACAAGTTTTTACCATGTCATTTTTACCATTTTTGTGCTCTGAGCTAGTTGTTTACCTCAATCTTCACCAGCTGATTATGAGAGATTTTGTAGACCATTTCTCGAGCCATCTAGACCAGGTAGGAACTAAACCTCTCTACTTTCTTTTCAAGTCATTATTTTGTCATTTCATATAAGTTTTACGGTTTTTTGGGGCCCATGGGGTTTCATTTTTTTCCCTGGGATTAGTGCAGTCTTTCACATCGAAAAATATGCTAAAGAGCACCCAGATAGAAGGCTTCATGCTCTACGATGCACTATCTCTGTGCATGAGCTGTGCTGGGAGAGTTTCCGAAGTTTGATTTAACTATTTGCTCCAAAATGTTTCCTGTTTTTTGCATGGAAAGGATCCTAATTAAGCTTATGATTGTGTTTTAGGATTTCATCAGATCAGAATGTTGATTACATGGTGAGAAAGAGAGCATGAAGAACAAGACATGGTTGCCCTAAACAATCCAGGTATAGTTGAGGCCCTTAAAAATTGCAGGTTACTCAAATACTTTAAGTTGTCCAGAATGAGGCAACAAATAGAACTACTGCAGTTCCTTGTTCATGCATGGGATTCGACAGATCAGAATTTTGACATTAGGGACAAAATCGCCCTTATTACCATTGATGATATTTACTTTCTTACCAAACTTTCAAGGCAAGCTATCCCCATCTGACTTTCTGGATTTTCCCATGGAGGTGAATCGGTGAGAGATTATATTAGACAGTTTTGTCGGCCAGGTACATAGCCTAGAAAGTAAGGGAAAATAAACTTCAGGGATGTAGGTGATTTTCCTTTAAGAACGATCCTCTTCACAATTGCAAAATTGGCTGGCAGTGTGACACTATATCTGGTGAACAGATCTTATATACAATATGCACTAGAGTGTCTAGAGCCAAAAGTTTTCAACTGGCACGAGGCCATGCTTTCCTCACTGAAAGAACAACTAACTAAGGTAAAAATTGGTAAGACAAATAATTTCTACTATGGTTCTATCTTAATCACTTTTACCTTAGAGAGAATCTCATTGATGCAACCATAGCATGTATCCCTGGGTGTACCTAGTCCTAGAGATCGATATATGTAGAGGTGGGTTGAATTGATGGCTCAACATGCAGGTTAGTCAACAATCATTTTTTCCGCTGCATTCTTTAGTTGCCTCGAGCGACAAAATCTTGTCATTGAGGAGCATCCATACTCAGGGATGTATATCTGTGGAGATCCATATTTGATTCTACCAATTGGAGCACAATGGGGTGCTATGGGTAAGTTGTTTGACCATAGTGTTTTTTGATTTTTCAAGTTTCTACAAGTTTTTTGTGTTTTTAATGTTTCCAAGACTAAACTAAAATTACTCTTATGCATGCAGATGTGGGTACTATTCGACCTATGGGACATCAATAGGTTGCAGGTGGGCCAGCACAAAGAAACATCGGGAGAGTAGTTCTTTAGGACTTGTATTTGGCGAGACTTTAGTATAGTTGCCGGATCACATAGAGGGATTAACCCTTGGTATTCTTGATGTTTGGATCGAGGAGTTACCTATGAGGCTGCAGCGCCACACTATTGGTGTTCCTAGCCGCTAGACGAGGCTTTTGTGCATGATAGCACAGGTTGTGACATGTTACCATGAGCACCACTAGATCTACTTAGGATGTTTTGCATGAATTTTGAGTTTTTGGGTCAGATGACCAAATGTCTCTTGGACACAAATTTTGTAAAAACGTTTAAAACACCTATCTATTTTACTTTTAGAGTTTTCTATGGTTATATGAAATCCTATTCAACTGATGATGTGAATTGAAAATATTACTTTTACATGTGTCACAAATGTCTATTTAACACATAATTTGCTATAGAATCAGTTAATGTGTTAAGATTTATGGAAATATGTTGATATTGAATATGTTCAAAATGTCTTTCCATAACTCTAAGGAACATATGAATTTTTTTTGGATTTTAGACAATATAAATGTTTGTTAGTTGTAGTAAAATGAGTTGTGAGTCAAGCTTAATGATGATTCAGTGAATGCCAAATGAAATGGCATTAGAGAGTAGTTCAATCAACGTGCTATACTCAACAATGTTGTTCGTCGATCGACTGATACAAATCCCTTGGAAACTCACTAACTCGCCACTTGGAGCGAAAATAGCCCATGCTGCAGAAGACAAGTTTTGTGTACTACGACTAGCACCATCAACGTAACCAACAAAAGATGTTGAAGATTCCTTTCGGGGTTGCGACAATGGAATCCTATCATAATCTACTAACTTGTAGGCACTTTTTTCCAGAACATGCTTGACAATATAAGGACCCATCCACATTGGTTTGAATTTCCTTGCTCCAAGTTTATCAGCATGATGATCGTAAAGCAAGAGCAGGTCTCCTTTTGAGAAGATACGAGGCTTGACATTTATATCATATTGTGCCTTAATACTTTTCTTATACGCTTCGTTAGCCAATGTGGCATCACGACGGGTTTCATCCAGATGGATTAATTCCAAGAAACACGTTTCTTCTTCGGAAGTGTTAGGTAACAAGTGAATCACGAATTTGAGTGATGAAATTTCACATTGTATCAGTAAGATTGCTTCCAAACCATACACCAACTGAAAGGGTGTGAATCCAGTTTCATTTCTCACCGAGGTTTGATATGCCCATAAGGTAGAGTACAAGATTAAGTTCTAGTTTCTCTTATGAACCCCTATCATTCTCTGCAACATTCGCTTCAGGACTTTGTTGATGGCCTCAACTTGTCCATTCGCTTGCGGCTAATAAGGGGAAGAACTATCATGTGACAATCCTAACTTAGCAGTCAACTCAACCATCATGTGATTATGAAAATACGACCCATGATATGTAACTATGGCTTGTGGTACACCAAACCGGGCAACCACATGGTTACAAAAGAAAAGAGTAGCCGTTTCACCACTGTTGTTCAATGTTGGCATTGCCTCAGCCCATTTGGTAAAATAGTCAACGATGACTATAATATAACCATGCCCCCCAGCCGAGGTGGGGTTACATGTCATAGAGTCAATGCCCCATTTGGCGAATGGGCCAACAACAATGACTGGATGAAAGGTGCAGGTGGTAATCTAGTTTTTCAGTCATATATTTGGCATGTGTGATAGCTTCTGACAGCAATAATACAATCCTTGAATATAGTTGGCCAGGAGTAACCAACACAGAGAATTCTCTATGCGGTTGCATATCTAGATAAGTGTCCACCATAGGCACCTAAATGGAAATCATTCAAGGATTTCTCGGCTTCCTCATGCATGAGGCATCTTCGTAAAACTGTATCGATACCATGACGGTAAAGAGTGTCGCCAATGATCAGATAATCTTTGGCTTGGTAACGAATATATCGTTGTTGCGAGCGAGAGATATCAGGCCAGAAAGTTTGGCTCTGGAGATAGATCAATATATCTCCATACCACACGTTAGATGATGATATTAGAAACAGAGACTCATCCAAAATCAATGGTTCAGATGTTGAATCAATGGAGGTTGAGGGAAGGTCGCAAAGTAACTCTGTGAAAAATAGTGATTTCTTTGATTTGGACTTGATGAATTCCAAATAAAATTTATGTAAAATAACTATCCATTTTGATTATTTTCCCCCTAGCAATTGTCATGACAAAATGTATGTCATAAGTTTGCAATCTGAAATGATAGTTGTTTTCCATAGCAAGATGTAATGGCGAAATATTTGAACATCTTACACATCTTCCAAAGTTAGTTTTTCGACATAAGAGTACTTACTTTCTATATCATTGAGATTACGGCTCAAGTAATAAATTGGATGTTCAATCCCATTTTCTTCTTGGACTAAAACCATGCCAATGGTTTTATCTTGAGCAGCGAGATACAAGTAGTAGTTGTTTTGGTAGTTTTGAGAATACATTAATGAAGCTCTAATCAAGGTATTTTTAAGAGCATCAAGGTAAGCTTGTGCAACCTGATCCAATGGAAGGGTATCTCCTTTTTCAAAATAGGTGTAAAACCTTTAGCCATCTCAGCATAATTAAGAATGAACCTCCTCAGAAAGTTTTCTTTCCCACATAGTCTCTGTAACTGTAAAAGATTTGAATGTAGAGGAAAATCCAGAATTACCTGAACCTTTAACGGATCAAGTCAAATACCCTCTCTAGACACTAAAAATCTAAGAAATCGACTTGAATCAACAGAAAACACACATTTGTGTAGATTGAGTCGTATCTTGTAGTGTCAACACCATAAAAATATTGCTCTCAAATGTTGTGGGTGATCAGTCCGATTTCGTGAATGAGTAGGTAAATAATCAAGGTAAGGTTGAACAATGTGTTTGATGTCATGGAAGGCATAGTTCATTGCCCTCTGAAATGTGGCCCCTACATTCTTCAAACTGAATGGGAGTTTCCTATAGGCGAATGTGCCTCATGGACAAATAAATCATGTTTTCGATTGGTCGTGTGGGAAGATATTGATTTGATTATAGTTGGAAAAACCATCCATGAATGAGAATATTTCACATTCGGCACATTCATCAATAATATGGTCGATAAAAGGAGTAGGATAATTTTCCTTTAGACATGCCTGATTTATATCCCTATAATCGACACACACTAAAATTGTCCCTTGTTTCTTCATGAAAGGAACAAAGTTGGAAACCCAGTCAGTAAGAGGTACAAGGTAAATGAAACCAACCTACAAAAGTTTTTCAACTTCTTCTTTAATTGCAACAGCTTTCTTTGGATGAACAAGTTGAAGCTGCTGTCGAATTGGCTTGACATCGGGTTACAATTTGATTTCGTGTTCAACAATACTAGAGTTAATGCCCGACATCTCCTCATAAGACCATGCAAAGATATCTCTAAATTCATGAAAGAGAGTATGTTAACCATCGAGTTCTGATGGAGAACAAGATTTGCCGACATGAATGTTCTCTACAATATTAGGATTGTTTGAAATATTAATAGAAATTGTTTCTTCAATATTTGATAGGTTTCGCTCTGATTCTACTATGTCTATGAAAACTTAATTCGAAAGAAAATCAGCAACCGATGGGTGGTTTAGTTCATTTGAATAATCTTCGATGTCATCTGGAAGATAGGAATGATGATAATAATCTTCCCAAGTATCTTCTCTTACCATCATTGATTGGATGATTCCTTCATCCTTAGAATGTATACGTGAGAAAGGATCCGAAGAAGTACCATATTCTGACGAATGGTCTACCCATACAATTGGTGAATGTGGATTTGGGTTTGCCGCACAAGCCTGAAAAATTGATTGCTATACTAATTCAATGGGGCTTAGCGGCATTACCTCAATATTACTATAAACTTCCAAATTGTTTGTAATCCTCCTTAAATCAGATGAGGTGGAGGAAATCATGTTGCAAGTCTCTACTCTTGCCACTTCCACCAAATCATGTCATGAAGGTAGCATAAAAGTACCCATTAGGGAAGGATCTTTAAAGAGACCTACTCCAACACTTTGAAGTGACAACGGGGGTTCGTGTACCAATGGAATGCTTCCCGTAGCCTGTGAACTATTGGCAAAGAAGGCTAGTTGATCGATGATTGTGATTCCACCCTTATGAGGGAATGTAATAGTACGAAAGTACATGGAAACCACAACAGCCATAGCATATACCCATAGCCTTCCCAGTAAAATATTGTAATCGAAGGGTCCATCAAGTACCTCAACTTCAACAATAATTGTTTTTCCCCCTAGTTCAATTTTCAGGTTACTCAAAATCCCACAAGGAGTATATGTTCTTCCATCAACAGATTTTAACGTGGTTGGTGTTCGTGACAATGATGGTGGACCAAGTGTTTTCCAAAATCTCATTGACATAATGCAAGTAGATTCCCCCTCATCAATAATGGTTTGGTGAACATTATTTTTGAGAGATTTTACTTGAACTAGAAAATCTAACTGAGCCAGTAATTGTGGTGTATATCTCACATGTTAAAAACCACAAGATTAGAATCCGTAGGATCTACTCTACCTATTTTTGATAGTAAAGCCTACTTCTTGGAGGGACAATTTTGTAACACCTCGAGTGTCGACATAGCATAAGGTGATTGAGCAATATCTTCCACTATGTTATAGTTCTAAGCTGCTCCAGTCCGATGGTTAAATGTCGATTTATGCACAACTCCCTTTGGTAGTTTTGTTGTCAATTCTAGTACAAAAGGTGGAATACTTTCAAATGAAGTTGAAGTTGAAGGATTAGATTGATCAGTGGCCTGATTATTCAATGATGACAGTGAATTTCTGTAATCTTTGTTTCTTATGCCAAAGCTTCATTTTGTGGCTTTTTTATGGATAACATGAGTACTTGGGATGTGGAAGCACGGTCTATCACAACCAAATGTGTCTTCGGGTTTGGAAACAAATCAGTCAACACTGTAGATGTGTTTGAAGTCTTTAAAATTTTAGAGACCTCTGAGCGGTGTGGACAATCTCTTGTAAAATGCTCGTCATTATAGATTAGAAATGGATAACAAGGTTTCCGTGCTGAAGTAGAGAATCAGATGATTTCTCTTGAGGGGAATTATCTTGTTTCTTTTTATTTTTCCACTTCTTCTTTCCTTAGGGTTTCTTTTGATTTTTTCCTTTGTTAGATGACACGACATTAATTTCGGAAGCAAGAGTATTTTCTGATGCATTGGTAGTTTGATTGGTAATGGTAAGAGTTTGAACAGATGGTCTTCCTGTTGTTTGCACTCAAAGAACCAATCACACCATCGCCAACATGAGAGTCCTTACTCAATTGTGGAGGAGGAGGAACAATGAAATCTGGTCATGGTGCATTGGGAATTTTGTCGTAGAGTGTGCCAGATTGTGTGTAAATCAAATCCAAGTATTGGGCATGAGAAATTACTTTCCCTTCTGTGACAAATCCACCTTTTGGCACATCCTCGGTGATTGATGGCAACAAGAATTTTATGAACCACTCAACTAAAAGTTGATCGGGAACATATGTCTTAACCATTAGGCAACGACACCGCCACTCATGAATATGATTTGATATATGGGTAGTAATAGTCTATTTAAAGTTGGTTAGGAGTTTCGTTCCAGTCTCGTATATGATAGGTAACTGGAAGTGGGTCAGAAATGTAGTGGCTAAAGTCATAAAGTTGTCAAAAGAAGCTCTTGGTAACTTGATGTACCATTTAGCAGTTGCACCAGTAAGTGTTCTTTGGAAAAGATAGAGTCTAACCAAATCATCATTTAAGGAGTTTGATGAACACCACAAATGAAAGTTCATGACATGATTTGATGGGTATTCTCTGGGATTTCCATTGAATTTCGGAATGTCAGATGGTAACTTATGCAAAATTATCGGCCACCAAGGTGCATATAAGATTGGATCATTAGTGAGCCGATTTAAATCTAGTAATTCTAAAGTTGCTACAAATGGAAATTGTTGATTCAAGTCAAGTTGAGCATACCCAGGATATGATAGAATTTCCTAAGCAATAGGTCTTTGCATACCAACATAGGGCATCTACATTTAGTAACCTTCGTAAGGTTGTGGTTGAATAAATTTGGCATAAAGTGGTTGTTAATAACCAACTTGAATTTATGGTTGTCCATAACTTGCAGAGCCTTTTTTACTTGAACCTTGGTATGCTTGATATTGTCCAAACCTAGGTTGAGCCTGTTGGGCAAGTCCAAATTGGGGTTGTTGAAATTGAGGCTGCCATGGTTGTTGAATCAACTGTTGTTGTTGTTGCTACAACTGTTGTTGATTTAACGGTTGTTGTTTCTTAGCAATGAAAGGTTGGCCAGGTTGTGAATAAACTATACCAGTGTAAGCTTGGGTAAGTCTAGATAAGGGTGTACTAACCTGAGGTTGTTTTTGAACCTCAGAAAAAAGTGGTTGTTGTACAACAACCTAAGAAACTTGAACTTCTTCGCTCGAAACCTGTGGTTGCAAGGTAGAAGTACCAGTTTGTACTAGTGGAGATACAACAGTTTGAACTTGTGACTATGGTATAGTAGCAACAACAGGTGTAGTAGGAATAGTTGACACAGTTTACATTGTTTGTGTTGGATACACAAGAATTGGTTAAATTGGCATTGTTGGTTGCCACTGACAAACTCGAATTCCAGGTTGACCTGAATACTGCTGGATATTACCATATGACGGTCCTGTGGAATAGGGAGGATACAATGAGTAAGTATATTGCTCTCCATATGGTGGAAATCGAGTATTTAATGGATACATAGGTCTTTGTTGACTGGGTTTCCTAGCTTGATATTGATATGTACGATCAAACTGTTGAATTCCCCTTAGATAAGAACTAGGTAAAATTTCTGTTGAGGACATGGTTGATGACCGTGGTGTAGAAGCAACCTCTGAGTGGGTTCCAGATAAAGAGTGGTAACCAACCAAGATGGATGATTCACCATATAAGTGTAACTCAGGTGTGGTAGAAAACATTGAAGAGGTTGCAATAGAAGATTCTGTTGTAGCTGCATCAGATGATACAATCTAGGATGTTGACGATTTTTCAGCCATAATTAACTGACCCAAAATTTGTCCTAAAGAATCAACAGGTACTTGAAAATAATTAGGACCAAATGGAGTGTTAAAATGAGGAGTATGAGGGTAAAGATAAAGCCCAACTCCAAAGCGCAATGGGGTTCCAGGTGTAGAATCGTCTTCCAATTCTTCCTCTATAGCAATTAAATGTGGTGGAAGAACTTCACCATCTGGTCCATAAAACATTTCTGGTGTTGATAAATTTGAAGTTTTAGTAGTAACTGATGTCTGAGGGGTAACCGGTTGATTGTCTTCTGGTAAAGTAACAACTTCTGAATGTTAAAATTCAAAGTCTAGATGTTGGGGTAAATGAACAACAGTTTTAGAAAGAGGTTCCTGAACAACTTCAGGTTTAGATCTGATTTTTGTTTGAGTTGTGATAGGTTCTGGATTAACTTCTAGTTGAACTGATTCAAGTTCAAAAGTAATTTCTTGTTGAGCAACTTCAGGTTGAGGATCAACTTGTTGTTGAACAAACTCGATTACTATTTCACTAGGATCAGTGCTAATGTCATCAGGTAATTTTGAAACTTCTCCTTCAGAAATGGATTTACTAGAAATGGTTGGAGTAACTGGAGTCTCAGTACTTACCAAAATAAATGATTAAGGTAATTCAGATGAATAACTAGGAGTTATTGATGTGCTTGACTCAATTAAGCGAGACCATTTTAACAGAATAGTTGTAGCTTCAGGTGGTAAAGGCGGTTTACTTAGTTTTCTTCGCAAATGATGGGATAATGGTTGATGTTCCTCCACAATTGCTGAATAATTTTGTTATCAAAAAGGAAATAAACAAAAAGGGGTATGCTAGGGAAAAGGTTTACCAAGTAACTATGAACTGCAGAATAACTCCTAGTGAACCAAGAAGTATGGCAGGAAATCTCCCCGAATGTTGTGTTCACTGTATCACAATGTACAAGGCAGTCGATCGGTTACTTAAGGATGGATAGCAACCTAGAGTTTTCCTCCCATATATACCCAAAGGTACGTGGAGGCCCAGACCATATAAGCGTTGTCTAATGCAAAACCGCACAGTGAGAGCATTCCCATATACTTTACATACTGTAACACCGCCTTATATACCCGAAGGTACGTGGACGAGCTACGATATACTCACGTACGTGGAATGGGGTATCACACTCAAGATGTATTGCAGACCAGTTAGTGACATCTGCTTTATTTTACGATGCCGGAACATGTCTCTAGCCTAGAACCACTAAATGTTCTTGTTAATGACAATGCTCCATTAGGTAAATTGATGTTAATTTTAAGTTGATCTTGCTTATGAATTTTCCTTTCAAGTTCACCATGTGATGTATTCTGAAATTCCTAGGAATGCAACTATCATGATAAGCATTCTTTCCATTCAATTTAGTGATGAAAATCCTAGCTACTTAGGGATAGAGGAATCAGATTTCTTTCGATCAAATAGAAAAGAGAACAATCAAATGCAATTTCCCTACACTATTCCTATGAACACACATGAAATTTTTCAATGCAAATTGCACGTATTTCTTTTTTATTTCCTTAATGTGAATATGAACAAAAGGAAATATGCAGATACAATCAATCAATATTTCATAATAAGGAATACTTTTGCAACAATTCTAATGTGAAGGAAGAGAAAACTTTACGACACTTTCTTTCGAATGAATATTAATCAAATATATTCTAACTTTGACTAATGATCGATAATGACAAAGAAAACATCAAGAAAAATTAATCAATCCAATCAGACTTGGGCTAGACCAGGAGATAGAAACTTATTTTCTAAGACATAACATTCATTGATCAATTAGCAAACAAACAAACATAAAGTTGGAAAAAACACTTTCCAAAGGTGGGAAACTGATCCTAGGAGGATCAACACAGCCCGGAATGAGAGACAATGCACTTTAGAGCACTATCCCTAAGTTAGGGGTGCTCTGCAGCACACTGCTTCGCTCACAACCCTACACTGGTGACAGTAAGCCATTTCAAGTGGCAATTTGACACAGTTTTGACCAATTTTTCAATGTAAAGAGCTGAATTAAAACCTATGAACACAACTAAGGTCTACAAGGATGTCTTAGGAGGTGGATAAGCTACTAGGAAATAGGATCTTTCCCGAGTAGAGTCAATAATTTGTTTTTGATAATTTGGTATGTACGGATAAATACTAATTCCCCAGATAAGTAGTTGTATCTAGAACAATAGTTTAAATTGTTTTAGACTTTTCCTATAAGCAATAGATAATATGAGAGGATAAGAAGACCTACTTGTAGTTCCAGTTTCCTCTCATCTCCCTTGTATTTATCTTGTTGCTCCTTCTCATACTTAATACACTTGAGAAGTACCTTGTAAACACAACAGAAAACAAAGAACTGATAAAAGCACATGATCTATTGAATATAAGTGAAAGGAATCATATACAATTCACACATATAAGCATTATGAAACAATAAAAACATATGGGAAAAAGTTTCAAACACTTTATTAGATAGAAGAAGGAATTACGACCATTGGTGTCTCATTCAAAGCCATTCCTATAGTTTGGATCCCATCCACATCACATCAAAAGCATGAAAAACTTGTAGCATTACAATACTTGCTTCAAATCCAAATCTCATAGCAGCATTATCTCCTTACAATTCAACATAATCTAGCCCCTAATCACTTAGATGAGTGGTCAATTTATAGGAAGATGAAGGAGGTTTTTCATAAATTGTGGCATTGAATGGCCTTCCAAACTTAGAATTAGTTCCATGGAGGAAGGGATGAGAGGATAGGATGCACCTTAACTCATTCCTCAACCATTTTCGAGCTCATAGGAGTTGATAATTAAATGAACCTTCTAGATGACTCCAAAAGATAAGAATATTCCCCAAACCATATGTGAATTTCTCTCATTCTCACCTAGCGCAGGTGAAAGGAAGCCTAAGTGCTCTGTAGAGCACCCTGGCAGTGGACTCAACTTCTCTGTAGTGAACCTTTACAAGGGCTTACCTATGCTGGTCCCTCTAGAGGCTATTTCTGGATGTCTTCAAGTCATGAAAATGTTTGGGAAGGAGGTATTCAAAGGGGTGACTTGTTTAGGGCATGAAGCAAATGAAATTAGGCTTTTGATGAGTCCTAAAACACTGATCTCGATGTTGGGATTTGATGTGCCCAAATGGATTTGTAACATGTGCACCTTTAAAAAGTAGGTCATGTTCACAATCAAAAGTATTATCATAATGGACTACATGTTGGTTGTGGGATTGCTATGTTTTGAGCAGTTGAATTTTAAGTCACTCCTAGGAATGGAGGTATAATGATGTATTTTTCCATTTACTCATTTTAATTTTTACTGAGATCAATGAAGTGACCTCCCCACAATTGAAATAGGGCTCGAAGATGTAGTACACATTGGACAAACTCTGCCATCAAACTTTTGTGTGCATTGTATTTATAATCTCCTTTATGTTTCTTCTTCTTTAAGTATTTTCACATATGGTTTTTACATGCTCTTTCTTGCAATTCCGCTAACATCAACTAAAGAAAAAATCTTGGATAATGTTGGTATCAGAGGGATATGAAATCAATTTATCCTATTCACACAACACTAATATATGTATATTATATATTTTTCATCTGCATAGTCAACATTGTTGAAGATCCACAGTCACAAGGAACCATTTACCTACATTCCCATGCTAAGAGTTATCATAAATTAATTCTTTTAATCATAAGAGAACCATGCATCATTCATGCAATCAATAAAAAATTAAATTGACAATTTAAACATAAAATTCATGGCATGGGATACATATGAAGACATTTATCTTGAATTGAAATTGGGAAACTAAATCTAGCACAACAACTCTCCACCCAACCATAGACAAGATACAAGTAGACCTCACTTGAAAATGTCACCCTAAGCCAAATTCCAAATACTAAGGGGATTCCTTCTCAAGAGATTGAGATCTAACTATTAGTTGAAAATAGGGGTTCTATAGGTTATCCCACCTCCACCCACCAACTATTTAACTATTCAACAATAACATAGGGAGTTTAAGAGGTTTGTTTCCTCCACTCTTCAAATTATAGCAGAGTGGCTCCACCCATTTTGTGTGTTGAAATACGGCAACAAGAATATTCCAATTTAATTTGTCCTTGAATTAAATTGTGAATTAAAATTGAATTTAGTCTTAACATCTACATGGAAATAATTAATTAATTTGTTTCAAATTAATTAGTTCGAGAAATTCAGGTTAGGAGTCTTTCTGAAGTCATGCAAAAGTTATCCCTTAAATTGAGGAGATAAGATTGAGTTATATTTTATTCATAATTAGTTAACTCAGTTTACTGAGTTAAGTCCAGTTAAATTAGTTCCAAATTGTTTGAGGAACTAATGGTGAATTAAGAGTCAGTTGATGCATGCATGCACTCAACTAGTGCTACTCCAGTTAACAAAAGCTTCCCTCATCAGAAACTCATGCATGTTTATTCTAAGAAAGCCCAGTTGAGATTAAATTCAAGGAAATTTTACTATTAGTTGCATGTGTTTTCTTATAAAGAAAACTCATGCATGCAGTCAAGGAATCATTCCTTGAGGATTGCATGTATTTGACAGTGTGTGAGAGAGGTTTTCCACTTGGTGAGGTGAAGATCATCCACAAGGAACAACGCAAGAAAATAGGAGCTTGGAGGGTAGAGAGGAAGGCTTGAGAGAATCCAATATTTCCTGTGAGCATCTTTGAGGATTGCACTGAGAGCTGGCTAGCTATGAGAGCTAAGGCTTTGTATAATTCCTATGTATTTCCACCTTGTATGATAATACAAATAGTGGGGTTTTTTTAGCTGAGGCTTTCCCTAAAGTATTTTCATGTGTATTGTGCGATTGAGTCTTCTTCTTCTAGTTATATTGTTTAGCTTGATCTTTAAGCTTCAGCAAAATTGATAGTAGAATTAGGTTATAGTATTCTGCTTTGATTTATATTGCATTATCGGGTTAACCTACATTAGATTTTCTACATTGGGGACTCTAGAACCCACTATAAAAGATGACTACAAGAAGAAAGGATTCTAAAAATCCTCCTTTTAGGAATATGAGGAGAAATACTCCACCCCAATAATGAAGGGTCTCCAAAGAATAACATCTCCATCCTCTGGCTAACAAGGGATTGAGAATCCATTGTTCCCCACCCAAGAGTAATTTCTTCATGCCTTCTTGCCAACCAAAAACTAATTTCTCTATTGTGTCTATGTATTCCTATAACATGTCACCCCACATTTACCCACTTTAACCTATTCACGAGGGTAAACATGAGATTAGGGTAACTATGCATGACTTGATTTCTATGATGCACTTATGGAAAATGGGGTCCACATGTCTAGAACTAACAGAAAATACCCAGTGACATATGGTCCACTGTTATCATCCTAACTGGACCCATCATTATTTCCTTTCAGTTTTTTTTCCTTAAATTTAATAAAACTTTCTATTTGTTGTAGATTTTTGGTTCCTAAACTTTCTTCGCTATTTTGAGGGCATAAACAACAATTTTAGGGAAAATGGAGATCTTTGAAACAAGGTTATATGATAGTTAAATGAAGATCATATGCCAAAGTTATGACCCTGGGAAGTTGGTAGTCCAAATTATTCATTTATGCAAACACTTTGTGAATATGGTACGTGTAGGTCATGAATGCATAGTTTGTTCACTTTGTTCATTAATTCATCAAATATTCATCAAGAAGGCTAGATTCCCTCTAGCACTAGCTACAATAAAACATAGATTAGCACATGAATTCATATAAATCAACCATGAGCCATTAAACCATGAATTAGATATAGGTCAATAACACATCATATAATAAGAAATATAACATGAATGCAACCAACATTTAACCAAATTGAATCCATGAAAAACCAGCCATATAAACAACAATATACGAATACTTATGTTATTTGATCATCAATAAAGAATAACACATATTGACATATGCATAGCACCAACCAAGTCAAGGATTTCCACGTACCACCCGACCATAGATTGGGCTAATCAAAACCTTTATTTCAGCCAATCATCCCCATGCTATATTCCAAGCATGAATTTGAGATCACATGGGATAAACCAAAATAAAACCAACCCGAGAATCTAGAGGTTTGTTGGGAAAAATACTAAGAGTGGGTCGGGGGGGGTGAATTAGTATTTACTATTTCACAATAATGATTTTGTTTTTCAAATTTTATACGTTATTTCACTGGAACCAACCAGCATATGTCCATGCCTATAAGGAATGAAACCAGCGTATAGATAATAAAACTTGATAGATAGCTAATTCATTGTCTTAAATCAGAGTGGGATGCATTTACTAAGTAGTAAATAGATGTAGCAAGAAAAAAATAAATCAACACACATAAGCAACACACATGAACACTAGGATTTTTCAGGTAGAAACCCAATGTGGGAAAAAAACATTGTTGTTGTTGTGTCAGTCTTCAATCTTCCTATTATAAAAATGTTTACAAGTTTTGTACTGGTGCATAATTTTTCCAGTATGCAGGCATCTATCTGCTGAAGGCTGCAACCTTCACTCATTTTCTAGCTTCTATTGGAAGGGATCTCCAACCCCCTAGCTCTTATAATAGCTGATATGTTTACCATTACGTACGCATTGGCCTACAGAATACTACTACCTTCACTCTTCCTCCAGGGACCATGTTTCATAAATTTTGAGACTGGATACTCCTAGTACACATCAACACAATATGTAGGCCACATTTAATCAAATTTTCATACTAGACCCATGAATAACATTGAAGCTCAAAAAAAATCACCACTGCAATACAACCATCAAATACAACTACATCTATCAACAATCAATAAATATGAACAGTCATATCATTGTCACCACAACACAGAGTTGATCCCAGAACACTGCATCAACAAAAAGAACCAATTGGAACCTCAAAAATCATATGCCATAATGTATATTCTACTTCAATGAAGCTAACTTGCATGTATATGCTACTTTCTGTAACCCAAATTGCATATACCTCTAAATATACTGAATCATAAAACTTTTGAACCATAAATTATACTACCCAAAGACATTCTAAATATCTATTGTAATGTTACAGAATTTTAAACAGATATAAGAAAAGATCACCCTTCTTACTCAATCACTCAATTAGCCAGACTTAATCACTTTATAAAATCAATTTTACTTCATATCTAATGAAGACATAATTTGCAAACAACAGTAAAACAACAACATTGATTAGATAGATCATTCATCTCTGAACAACAAGCTTTTCTTCTGCATACACTACTTGGAAGTGCCAAACTCGCGTGTATACGTGCCTTCACCAAGGCGAACCTGCATATAGATCTGCAAATAATGACTTATGACTTTGCAAATTTTCAAGACTTCAGATATACCTAGATCATAGCATTTAAAGGATATCAGATCTAGTCCATCCATGATCATATCATACAATGATAATTCATTTCAGGTCTCATGATCCTGATCCAACCTTATATCCAAAGTTGCACAAGATATTTCATATCTATATCATAACCATAGCCCTTACAACATAAAATATGCTTCGAATAAAAGTATCATGAAAAATCCTTTCACTTGCATACTTAACCCTTTGATCTTCTCCTCCTTATAGACTTAGAGCCTTATTTAATACCTCAGACCAAAAAAACACTCATAACCTATGGTATTTTTAGACGGGATCAAGTAACCATTATTTTGCTCGATATTGTGGGCTAATACCATGGTATGGACCCCTAGTATCCTTTACCTTTAATTTCCATCCCATATGCTCTTTTCCTTCTGTGAAACTTATTGCATATGTGTACGCTCTTTTTATTTTGTGTACCAACATGTATATGCTACTTGGAGTAGGGTAAACAATGTATACAACTTAAACCATTTTCTTTCCTTAATTGCTTTATTTTGATCAGTAATCGAGCGTCCCATCATCCTGTTCTTTTGTATCGTTACTATGTTACATTTGAATAGACCTATTATAATATGAGTTTCCCTTTATCAATTCTAAACTGACCTGTATGTGGGTTGCCATAAAGGACAACACATGTACCATAAAGCCAACAATCTTTTCCTTTGGACTTGATGGCAACCATATTGGTGTTGATTACTTCAAGCTGTAGAACTTGTTAGATATATCAAAAACACCAAGATACTCTCCCCCTTTGACATTAAGGGAAAAGGATGGACCAACTATTATCCCCCTTAGCACATGTTGAGATGCACTATACTGTCCATTCTCCCCCGATCACATGTAGAGTCTTTTGCAGAAAATGAAATTAATAATTGAGACCATAACTAAATTCAATAGCCATGATGCCAACATTGCATAATTTTTTGAAGGATGATTCTCCCTCTGAACCTATGCTACCTTTGTATTTTCAACAATTCATTCATCAAGGCATCTTCATCAATCAAATAAACATCAATGAGAAAATCATATCAGTAGACTATAACCATCAATATCAGACTGACCACCCATGTCAAAAACTGATTTTGAGTCTGATCTAATGTTTTTCTATCAGAAAAACACATACGCCACTGCAGGCACAAAAACTCGCGTATATATGCAACTCTACTTCATGAAATCTGCATATAGAAAACATTCATCTTAGAATTGGTTTTAATAGTAGGATGAGGAAGAATAAATTCCCATCTTTTGTCTGAGATATTCAAATGCTTCTCTGGGAAGAGGTTTGGTAAATATATCAACAACCTGTTCTTTTGAGGGAACATACTCCAATTTAACTTTTTTTCCAAGCACTTGTTCTCATAGAAAGTGGTACTTAATGGGTATGTGCTTGGTCTTTGAGTGCATGAATGGATTTTTCTAAATACTAACAACACTTGTATTATCACATAGAATGGAGATGGGTGGAGAACATGTGATTTGAATATATTGTAATGTTTGCATCATCCAAAATAGTTGTGTGTAGCAAGATGCAGCAACCACATATTCTGCTTCAGCTCTATATAAGGCAATCTAACTTTGTTTCTTGTTGAACCAAGATACTAATCATGATCCCATATAGAATGCACCTCCACTAGTGCTTTTTTGGTCATCAACATTTCCAGTGCAATTTGCATCTGTATATCCATGAAGAGCGAGATCAGAATTTTTAGGATACCATAGACCGAAGTCTTGATTTCCTTAGAGATATTTGAATATTATTTTTACTTCCTAAAGATATGATTTCTTTATATTGGCTTGGAATCTTCCAACAATTCCTACCGCATGCATGATATCTGGTCTGGTACATGTTAGATAAAGTAGATTTCCAATCATAGATTTGTACGTTGGTTGATTCACTGTAGGAGATTCATCATTAGAACTGAGACTACATCCTGTTACCATTGGAGTACATACTAGTTTGGAATCTTCCTTTCCATACTTCTTCAAAATTTTCTTGATATATTTAGTTTGTGAGAGAAAGATGCCATCTTTTGTTTGTTGCACTTGTAGACCAAGAAAATAGGTTAGTTCTCCAAGTAAATATATTTCAAATTCTCGTTGCATAATAGAAACAAAGTTTTGACTCATATATTATTCATTACTGCCAAAGATGATATCATCAACATAAATAAAAATAATTAGCAGTTTACCATTCTCAATTTTTGTATATAAGTTGTTGTCTACAGATCCTTTTTTGAAACCTTGTTGTTGAAGATATTTGTCAAGATGATAATAACATTCCCTTGGAGCTTTTTACAGTCCATATAAAGCCTCTTTTAGTGTGCATACAGGATTTTCATCATTTCCCAGAATGAATCCTTCTGGTTGTTCAACGTATTCTTCCTCTTCTAAATCTCCATTAAGAAATGCAAATTTTACATCCATTTGATAAACTTTAAATTTTCAAAAACTTGAAAGAGCAAGAAACATTCTTATGGATTCAAGTCTAGCAATAGGTGCAAAAGTTTCTTCAAAGTCTATACCTTCTTGTTGAGCATACACTTTACAAACAAACCTTGCTTTATTCCTAATTACATCTCCATTTTCATTCAACTTATTCTTTAATATTTGTTTGGTTCCTATAACATTTTTATCACGAGGTCTAGGAACTAATTCCCAAGTATCATTTTTTTCAATTTGGTCAAGTTCTTCATCCATGGCCTTAACCCAACATTCATATCTGCTATCTTCATTTAAATTTTGTGGTTCTATGGAGGAAAATAATGCTATATAACTAGAAGATCCTACAAGAGTTCTTCTTTTCTAAACTCTGGACCCTTTTTCTCACATAATTTGAGATTCTAGATGATTCTTTTGAACATACCTAGATGGAACCTTTTCCCTGTCAGATGTATCTTCTTATGATGCTTCATTTGTTTCCTCCTCTATATAATTTCGATTTGATATGGGAAAGCATTAACCATCTTCATTATTATCATCTTCCTTTGTTAATGTATCCTATTTTGGATTTCTGCATGCTTCGTCGATTACAACATCAATAAATTCAACTATTTTTCGAAGTCTTTTATTATAACATTTGTATCCTTTACTTCTAGATGAATAACAAAGAAAGATTCCTTCGTCTGCTTTGGGTTCAAACTTACTAAGTTTTTCATCAGTCTTTTTGATGAAACATTTGCTTCCAATAACTTTGAAGTGTTTTACAGTGGGAGGCTTACCATACCAAAGTTTGTATGGAGTTTGATCACTATTTACACGTACATGAGATTTTTTCAGGAATATTTATTGCAGTATGTGCAGCTTCACCCTAGAAGGTGTTAGGAGTTCCAGACTCATCAAGCATATCTCAAGCCATTTTTTGAACTATTCTATTAATTATTTACACCATGCCATTTTGTTGAAGAGTTCTGGCAACAGAGAATTGTCTCTTTATTCCATGTTGTTCACAAAATTCAAAAAAATTATCTGATATGAATTCTCGTCCCCGATCAGATCTCAGACATTTGATTTTTAGATCTAATTAAGCTTCAACTAAATCTCTTAAGACCTTAAACTTTTCAAATTCTTCATCTTTATGTTTTATTAAACCAATCCACCACATTCTAGAAAAATCATCAATGAATAAAATGTAGTATTCTTCTCCACGAGGTGAATTTTTCCTTGTTGGACCACACAAATTAGCATGAATGAGTTCAAGAGGCTTACTTGTTGATCCTTCCTTTGCATTGAATTGAACTCTAGTTTTCTTACCGAATTGACATGGTTTGTAAATGGTATTTTATTGAATGATGATATTTGGAAGATCACAAACAGCCTTGAGCCTACATGATTTTCTTATTTCAGAAAAGCTTAGATGCCCCAATCATCTGTGCCATAACCACTTCCCTTCTATTTTTCTTAGATAACATTGTTCTTGACCTCCTTTTAGTATATATAGATTTCTTGGAGTTCTTGTACCTTTGATTATGGTCTTTCTTGTGTTAAGTTCACGAACCACACATTCTTTTGATCGAAACACAACTTCATTTCCTTGATCACACATTTGACTAAAACTCAATAAGTTATGCTTTAAAACATCAACATACATAACATTTCTATCTTTAACCTTTTCTTTTAGATAAACATAACCTTTATCTTGAATGGTAGGTGGTGTGTCATTTTGAAAACAGACATTCTTTTCCTTTTCTAAAGCATTGTATGAAATTATTTTATCTTTATCACTTGTCATGTGTTTTGAGCATCCACTATCAATGTACCACTAATTTTCTTGTCCTTTTGAAAACAGAGTTATGCCACATCTTTTTGACTGTAGTTCCTTCTTTTTCCATACCTTGGATTTGGATGATGGTTTCTCCTGTTGATATGTTCGCCAAACTTTTCTATTGCATTTATATTCTTCATGACCAAATTTATTACAAAATGAACATTCAATTTCATATTCAAGAGGATAAAAATTATTATAAGAGATCCTCTTTATTCTGGTCACACTTCTTTATTTTCTTGCTTCTCTAGCCATGATAGTTTTGTAAGCAACACATTGAGCAGCCTTATGATGAAATTTATGGCATGAAAAACATTTTCCATTAAATAAGAAGTTTTTGGGATCATAAAATATTTTGGTATTGTTCACTCTTTGGTTGGTGCTTTTATTGATGTTCACCTTTGGACTAAAATGAGCATGATTTACCTGGGGAGTACCTCTAGGATTTTGCTAAGGATTGACACATTTTTCACTGGCTTTTCTAGCATCAACATAGCTTCTGGTGATGGCTGAACAATTTTCTAGTTGGGACGTTTCTCCAGTGTATCCAAGGCTAGTACTTATAAGAGGAGAACATTGAACCTTGATGATTTCATCTAAGGTTTCTGATCCTTTAGCAAATCTAATATTCAAATATTTTGTCTTCTCAAGTTATTTTCTGGGTCTACTTCACATTCTAATTTTTCATTGTGCTTTTCCCTTTCAGTGAGTTGATGTGTCAAAGCGTCTATGACCATATTATTTTTTTCCAAACAGATTTTAAGTTGAGTGATTTCTTCAATAAAATCTTCTTCTTCTAAGGCATCCATAAACTCATCATTTTCATAAGCCATGAGTAGTTTAATATCATGTTCATATTCACCTTCATCACTATTAGATAGGCCATCACTATCTTCATTAGTATAATAACTTCTTCTATTGTCAAACTATTTCCTATTACCTTTTTCAGAATCCTTTCCTTTGTCATGGTTATCTTTATGAGGACATTTGGCAACATAATGACCAACTCTACCACAAGAAAAACATTTGAAGGGAAGCTTACCTTTGAATCTTCCGATACCCATATGAAGTTTCTTCACAAAGTTTACATCATCTTCTTTTGATATATATCCTATTTCCTTGAGATCTTCCTTTTATTTTCCCTTCTCTGGGTTGTAGATATGCAAACTGACTTACTTAACGCAGTAGTAATTAACGCATCTTTTTGAAAGCATATTCTTTGATTTTTGATGGACCTCCTTTCCTCATTTCAAAGGCAGTTAGAATTCCATGAAGCTGAACAACATTAACAAATTGTAGATCTTGCTTCTCTTCAATGGAAGATACTTTTGACTCAAATTTAGAAGATAGAGATCTTAAAATTTTCTCTACTATAGTAGCCTCCTTTATTTCTTCACCCAAATTATTCGTACGATTTGAAATTTCATCTACTCGTAAAAAGTAACTCGCAATACTTTCATCACTATGCATCTTGAGAGTTTGATATTGAATTCTAAGAGTTGGAGCTTAGCACATTTTACCTGGGAGTCTCCTTTGTAGCTATAAATGATTTTGTCCCATATTGCTTTGGCTGTGCTGAGCTACATGACTTTGACAAATTTTGATTCTGATAAACTTCCCAATAATGCATTGATGACTTTGGAATTGATTTCATATGATTTATTTTCTGTTGGATTCATGGGGACTATTGCTCGATATTGGTATCCTCCTTCCACAATTTCCCAAACTTTGCTCCAAGTGGTTGAAGATAGACTTTGGTTCTTGTCTTCCAATATGTTAAGTTATTTATGTTGAAGATTTATGGTCTGATAGATCCCATTCCTTCGTGATTGCTCATCTTGAGAGATCTTCCTTCAAGCGATCAAGCTTCCGTATAAGGACCTTCTTTGATACAAATTGTTGGGAAAAATACTGAGAGGGGAGCGTGAATCAATATTTAAACTTTCACAATAATGATTTTCTTTTTCAAACTGTATATATTATTTTACTAAAACTAACCAACGTATGTCCACACCTATAAAGAATGAAACTAGCGTATAGATAATAAACCTTGATAAAATACTAATTCATTGTCTTAAATCAGAGTGTGATGCATTTAATAAGTAGTAAACAAATGTAGTAAGAACAAAATAAATCAATGCACATAAGAAACATACATGAACACTAGGATTTTTCAATTGGAAATCCAATGTGGGAAAAAGCCACCATTGTTGTCTTCTTAGTCTTCAATCTTCTTCTTATAAAAATTGTTTACAAGTTTTGTATTAGTGCAAACTTTTTCCAATACGCAGGCATCTACCTGCTGAAGACTACTATCTTCACTCGTTTTCTAGCTTCTACTGGAAGGGAGCTCCAACCACCTAGCTATTTTATTGGCTTATTTGTTTACCAATACATAGGCACCGACCTACAAAAGGATACTACCTTCACTCTTCCTCTAGGGACCACGTTTCATAAATTTTTAGACTGGATACTCCTGGTATACATCAACACAATATGTAGGCCACGCTTCATCAAATTTTCATACTGGACCTAGCAGTAACATTGAAGCTCAAAATAAATCACCACTGTAATACAACCATCAAATACAACTGCATCTATCAAAAATGAGTCAATCTGAATAGTCAGATCACTATCACTAGAACATAGAGATGAACCCAGAACACTACATCAACAACCAGAACCAATTGTAACCTCAAAACTAATATGTCAAAATGTATACGCTACTTTCTATAACCCAACCTACTTATACCTCTAAAAATATTGAGCCATAAAACTTTTGAACCATAAACTGTACTACCCAAAGACATTCTAAAGATCTACTATCATGTTACAGATTTCTAAACAAATAGCAGTAAAGATCACCCTTCTTACTCAATCAATCAATCAACTGGACTTGATCACCTTATACAATTAGTTTTACTTTAGATCTAATGAATACATCATTGACAAATAATAGTAAAATAACAACATCGATCAAATAGATCAATCATCTCTAAACAATAGGCTTTTCTTTTTCATATGCTACTTGCAAGTGGTGAACTCGTGTGTATACACATCTTCACCAAAGCAAACCTGCATATAGATCTAAAAATAATGACTTATGACTTTGCACCTTATAAAGACTTTATATATACCCAGATTATAGCGTTTAAAGGATAAAATATGCATTAGCATTCAGATCTATCCTATCCATTATTATATCATACAATGATAAGTCATTTCAGGTCTCATGATCCTGATCCAACTTTGTATCCAAAGTTGTACAAGATATTTTAGATCTATATCATAACCATAGAAATTACAACATAAAATATAATTCAGATAGAAGTATTCATGAAAATCCCTTTCACTTGCACACTTAGCCCTTTGATATTCTCCTCCTTATATAGTTAGAGCCTTTTTCAATACCTCAAACCAAAGCAACACTTAGAACCTGTGGTATTCTTAGATGGGATCAAGTAACCATTAATCCACTCAATATTGTGGGCTAATATCATGGTATGGTCCCCTGATATTCTTTAACCGCAATTTCCACCCCATACGCTCTTTTCCTTCTGTGAAACTACGTGCATACATATACACTCTTTTTATTTTGTGTACTCATGTGTATATGCTACTTGGACTAGGGTAAAAAACATATACAACTTACACCATTCTCTTTCCTTAATTGCTTGATTCTAATCAGTAAACCTTTGTCCCATCATCCTATTCTTCTATACCTGTTACACAAAAATATCGTCACCTTGATTATTTGCAGTCGATATGGGTCTATCACCACCTATGCCAGTTTCCTAAGCAAGTCTCAAACCTCAGCTCTTCAAAACAAGCTTTAGAAATGAGAGAAAGAAATCAAAGAGCAATGTAACTCTGGTTCTGCACTTTCTCTCACTTTTGCCTGCGAGCCCGCACCTTTTTTCCAGGATATCTGCGTACTTATACGCTCTGTATGTAAAGGGGAGGGTGCGTACCACTGTGAAAGTCAAAAGGCACAATTTTTATCTTAAAAAACTCACTTTGGGTTAATTCTAGAGTTTTCTAGAAGGATTTTTTACGTGGATTGTTCGCTCCAAGTGGTTCATGCATCCCATAAGAGGAGGAACTAATTCCTTGTTAGGAGGAGCTATCCCTTTGAAGGAGGATTCTATCCCTTTGAAGGAGGACCAGGTAACTTATCTCCATTGCACTATAAATTGAGGCATTGGGTCAGTGGCTGGAGAGGTTAGAAGCTGAACTTTTGAGGGTAAATGCTAGTGAAATCAAGACTTCCTATTGGAGCTTAAGAGGAGAGATCACATACCTTTTTGGCTTCATTGGGGAGTGAGTGAAGCTTATCAAAGTAGAGGAGACTTCTTGTTGGACCCTGGAAGGAGCTTGTACAGCATCAAGGCAAAGGTTGTAAGGTTCTTTTCTTTTGAATTATTACAATCAAGCTCATTTTTCTCAACAAGTATCTTATGCTATTTGTTTCATGGACTCCTTGACTTTCATGTTAAATATGTTTTATAATATTGGATATTCAGATGCTATTTAATTGTTTGCCTTGTTTGTGCTTGCAGGTTTGTGACGAAGGAACTTACTTGGATCAAACGAGCGAAGGCATCTCTGAACTTGCGTTGGACATGAGGTAGGCCCTTAAACACATTTGTTTGCCATTGTTTATAAAGCGCATTTAGAGAAAGATAGTGTCTGGTTGGTTTGTTTGTCATTAGGTCTTCATTAGATTCTAGGAAGGTCTGTCTTGTCCGCAAGATCGACTGATTCTGCGTGACAAGGATATAAAAGTAGATACAACCCACAATAAAAAAATAATAATAATAAAGTTAGAAAGTAAGTGAGAGAAAGGAAATGGGGCCATAGAGGAATGGCATGTAAATAGAGAGATAAGGGAGATGATGTGGAAGAGCAAGAGATTGTTAGGAGTACACTAGCATCATGGGTGACATCATCCTCATGTCATGTGGAAATAACAAATTAAATATGGTTAACAAAAGAAAAGTTTGGAGTCAAATTCTTATTTTGGCCATGACAAGAGAATATTAAATCAGAATTACATGAAAATTTAGATGTAAATCTATGATGATGAAAACTATAAAACATGCATTGAGAATGATTAGCTGATTTAGCTCTAGAATTTTAGAAAATGAAAATTAGTGGTTTTAAAATAATCGGGTGGTACACAATTCCAACAACCCTATTGCTAATGAAATTTGGATGGTAACAATGGAAAACATAAATAAATCTAGTGGAGCATTTCGCCAAATTCTAAAGAGTTTGAAGTGTAAATGCAAAAAGGAGGAAAAATGCACTACAAAAGTCTTTTTGGTGATATTTGAAATATGCAAAGGAAAAGGGAACCAAAATCACTAATCTAGAAATAGTAATAATAAATAAATAAATAAGTAAATAAAATATTGATAACATTTGATTTCCTCAAAAATCTAGATGACTTTGTCTCAATAAAGTTTTTCCAGATTTGCTTCATTTGAATGATAGCAGCTTTGGCTAAAAATTCCAAGTCCAAAGAAAATGAAAAAAGAAGAAAGAAGAATGTTGGCAATTCCATATTAATCTAGAAATTGGTTGGAGCATTAGATTATCAATTTGAAACTTGCTAAGTGCTCATAATTATAAGCATTATCTACACTCAATACAAAACATTTCTTAGTTCTCACTAGAATTTATTCTATAGATGATAGAATTTGGTTTCCTACTTTCATTGCACCAATGAGAAAAATGCAGAAAATAATTAAATATGGGGAATTTTAGGAGCTATGATTTTTCGTTCTAAGCTCAAATTGGAGAATAATTATAGTATCTCAAAAGCTAATTCCAATTTAGAGAGGAATATAAATGAAGACTTAGAGTTTGTAGAATTTTTTCGGAGTTCTTTAAAAACTAAGGAGAATGATGACAAAAAATGATAAAAAATTGTCAATTTGCATATTTTTTAGAATTTTGAAGAGAATGCCACACATTTGGAAATGATTGGTATTGAACATTTTTATTTGAATGCACACTTGCAGAATTAGTAGTTATAACAAAGAAAAATAAAAATCATAATTCAATAGCAACATTGAGGTGACATGAAAGATGCTTATTGAATTTACAATAATGAAGAAGGGATTCAAAAATATTGAATATTAGTGCAGTAAATGAGGAGACCAAGTCTAATGGGGTCAGAGAGATAATGGAGTTAGTGGAGCTAGTAGAAACCATGAGAAGTTTGAATATAGAGGTGGAGAGTTGTGGAGTTATTAATGAGAGGTTGCAAAATTCCAAGAGAGAAAAATAAGCTAAATTCCTAGTTGCTTTAGAGTTTAAATCAATGAAAAAAGAAAATAAATAATGTAATTAGTTTAATGTCTGGGGAAGAAGTTAGAGATCATGCAAGGAGTGTTAACATTGTAGTGTTGGAATTGATGTCAACAAGCTGGCGGTTATGCTGGTAATATGTATGTGTGATGAGTGATGAGTTCTTAGTGTTGTGTGTTGGCTTGATGGTCTTGTTAGTTGGCATTGATGTCAACATACCTTGTAACTAGATTTAGTGCAATTGAGTTTGATTAGAGATTGATTCCACATGTGTGTTTGGATAAAGGTTGGATGATGTGTTGGTTGGAGATGTTGTTGTTGTAGGATGTTGGAGAACTACTCATGTTGTGTGGATGGTAGATGTTGTTGATGCAGTAGGATTGGATTGTTTCTATGGGTGTTGATGTTGTGTTGTAGATTGGAGATGTTGCTGCTGCAAGTGCTTGGAGTGATGCTATGATGCTTCTTATGCCTCTACATGTCTTGGATACATTGCATGTGATTCTACATTTGTGAGATGTGGTTTCTTGTGCTAGAGGTGCTTCTACTAGTGATGGAGGCAGTTGTATGCCTTGATGCTGCTACTGTAGGTGTTGAGGTTGTTGCTACAAGTGGTGGAGATGTTGTTGCAGGTGTCAAAGATGTTGAGGTTCTGTTTAAAGAGATACAGGTGTTGGTATTGGTCCTAAGGTTGGAAAAAGAGGTCTAGCATGTCATAGACTTTTTCGTAGCCTATTTCATCAGTTGAATACCTATTGTAGATGCTTGGAGGAGTGTTCAGGTGCTAGAGAAGATGATGGAACAAGTGGGAGAATTTCAGAGCTGAGAGGTTGATTTTTTTACTGAGATTTAGCCCCATTCACATGAATAGAGTCCTATGGGAGCATTTGGAAGCTCTAGTCGCATGCAGGGCAGGCCCAAGGGAGCGGTTATAGCTCTAGTCACTTGCAAGATTGTGTTATGGGAGTGACCAGTGTTTTGATGAGAAAAGTCCTCATTTGTCGCGTTGTTGAACTAATTTTTTCCTTATGGTGACTTCGTGATCAGAACCTTTCTGTTTATGATTAGAAAAGTTCATGGTACCTCTAGAAGTTGATTAAAGTTGAAAAGATAAAAAAATATAGTGGAGTTAGTGGTTGATTGAGTTAATGAGCTGAATCCGGATCTAATCTAGAATATGAACAGAGTTCTGAAGCCCAATAGTTCTGAGTAATTATTGAGTTGAGAAATTGAGTTCGTCTACATATTGGATAAATCTCATTGTGAGGATGGTTGATTTTCTAGTTGTTGTGTCAAGTGAGTGAGAGCTTGGAGAAGAGCCTCTAAGACACATGTGTTGTCTAGTGGAGAATTTCTAAAGCAGTTTGCAATTGTAGCAGTAATGACCTGAAGTTTGTTTCGACCATATGTTTATGGAGAGTGTGAGATGTTGAGGTGTGGTATGGAGTAGAGTTTGAGGAGATTAATTTTTTGCTTGTATGGAGGTTTTGATGGAAACTAGTGCTGCAAATTTGATTATGTTTTGATGCTATGTTATTGCAGTGCTCATGTTGAGAAAGTTTTCAGAGTCCAACATGAAAATATATGAAATGAGTCTGGCATGGAGGAAGTGAAGGTGTGGAGGATTTATATATTGATTGGCAAATCCAGTAGATGGAAGATATATCTCCATCCAATGGTGGTTGATAGTTCATAGAAACTATGTGAGGCTAATTTGTCAAGGTGGTGACTAGCAGATCAAAGTTTGTAGAGTCGAATGTTTAGTTTAGGAGTAATCAAGTGAGGATCATTGATCATGGTGGCCTTCAACAAATGGTAGTGTATAGATCCATGAGAGAAATAGTTTCCTATCTGATAGTGCCACCATACTATGAAATAAGTCAAGTCTTCTGGTTCATAGGAATGAGTTGATCCATGTATTATTTGATCAATAGATAATGAATATTGAGAAATGTAATAGCAACACGATGGTTTTTTGGCTAGGATGGGTTTTCTACTAGAAACAATTGTGTTTATTGTGTGATTGATTTTATGGTTTTTGATTTATGTTTAATGCACTAGTCTCTAATTGTGTGTTCCAGTTTATGCATGTTAAAGATTAATTAATTGGAGAAAAATTGTATAAGTGCTCACACTACTAATTCACCACCCCCCCCCAGTAGTGAAATAGTTTCCAAAAATTAGTTTTAGAGTGGGTATCTCGATCACAACTTGATAATTGGATAGTGGATCTTGGATATTTTGGCAACATTTTTGTAAATTTTCCGAAATGGATTAGCAAGGTATTCCATTACTTCACAAAGGTAAATTTGCAACTTGGAGAGCAAAGTTGGAATCATATTTTTTATCTCTTGATGAAAATATTTTGATGTCTATAGAATATGGAGTTAGATATGTTTTTAATGAAAAATATAAAGATATTATTTTGCATGGAATTTTGAGTTCTAATAAGTTGTATTTGAAGCATTATGAAACTACCAAATAAATTTTGGACGGGTTGCATAATTTGTATCTTGGAGGAAAATTGCATTTTTTATAAATGGAGAAAAATGCAAAGGATTCTACTTTTATTGCAGTAACAAATCAATCCTCCTCAAAAGAAGAAGATGAAATCTCTAGTGATTGAAAAGATGATGAGAAATCCAAGGTGAAGGCACTAGAAGTTGAGATTGAAAGGCTTATGGTAGAAAATAAAGATCAACAAAAGCTGCTGAAAATTTGTGATGAAAAGGAGTGTGTACTCAAAGAAGAAATTTTAGATATGAAATTTTAGCTAGAAGAAGGAATGAAGATTGAAAATGAAATGAGGAAGAAGTTCAAGGAGTTGGAGGATAAATGCCAAAAATTGAAGTGTGAAGCAATTTCTGCAAGAGAAGAATTAGAGTAGCTCAGAACTTGTGCTCAAACATCTACAAGAAAATCAATAATTTTTGGAGCACCTAGTTGCAACAAAAATAATGAGATCCATAATCCATGCAAGAAGCAAAAAAAGAAGAGAAGGAGGACAAAGAAGAAAAATAGAGTTGGAAAATGTTACAATTGTGGTGTTCATGGACACATAACAACAAGTTGAAAAAATGGAGAGATCAATCTCTCCCATCAAAAGGAGAAGCCAAAGGTGAAGCTGCATCAAGAATGCATGCAAAGGAAATCCCCATTTGCTAGGTATAGTAGTCCTTTTTATAGTTATTGTTTCTCATTTAATGATTTTGGCCATAGGGATATTAATTGCAGGACACATGAAAGGAATAAAAATTGGTTCATCAGAAAATAGCAGCCTGTTCCTCATTTCCTTGGTCACATTAGATGTTTTGTATGTGATAATATTGGCCACAAGGCCATGGATTTGAAGTTTACCATGCATTTCAAGAGATACAACAAGAGAGAGGATAATATGAAAAGCCAACCACATAAGAAGAAGAAGGACCAACAAATGAAAGTTTGGAGGAGAAAGAGTAGCAAGGTACTCCCACCAAAAATTGAGGCATGCATGGTCTCAGGGAGCATATGCTTGCATTATGAGTTGCATGCAAATTATTATTTGTGAAGCCATATGGGAAAGTGTATGTGTTCAGGGGCAGCCCTTGAGGTTTGAAGCATTATTTTCATTCACTCTATTCTATTCCAGTTTTATTTTACTTGGAGCAACCATGTACATTTGTTGATTATTTTGGAGCAGTGATGTGTCTTGGTTTGTAGTGATGATAATGATGATATGGAAGAGATGCTGTATTCTTATGTGCATTTTCTAGGTGTGATGGGGGATCACACATTTAGGGGGAGAACTTGTGTTTCCTAATGGATTTTCAACGTGTTGGAATTATGCTCATTATGAAAAATGATTTTATTGTTGATTCCACACATCGCATGTTGGATGAGATGGTTTATTTAGATTATGCATATTATTGCCTATGTTTTTATTCTAGATGAACCATGCATGTTGGTGATATGTGTTGGATGGATAATACATTAGGAATATGGTTGTTGCTACTAATGATATTTTGATGCACACTGATGCATGAGATAGTGTGTACTCACGATGTTTTATATTGTGTTGCTTATATATGGAGTATACATGTCTTGCTACTCACCGATTTATTTACTTATGCCTCATTGATGATATGTTGTTAACCTATGATGATGATAAGCATTTGTTGTTTCTTATGATGGTTTGGTATGATGGATGTTGTTTCTTGGTTTTTCTATCATCGGGAAAGAGAATGTGATGATGTGGATGTACCTTTTGTTGCCTCGATGATATATTTCCATTTTGTTGCTATTAGATGATCTTATTGTTGTAACTCAGTGGAGCATGGTGATCTTGTTGCAGGATATTCATTGATGGGATGGTGATGGAAAAAGAGTTGAGTGGCCATGTACTAGCACATGATATTGCTAGTTCCTCTATGTTGCTGCTACTTATGGAGAGCTTATGTCATATTTCATGGAGGATTTTTGCTCGATGGATATGCCATGTATTGCATTGTATTGTTGCTTCCATATGGAGCATATGTTGATGCTCACTAATTTCCATGTATCTCATGTTATTTCATGTTTTGGGCATGTATTGATGAGAGCACATTTATGTGCATATATAAAATCTGTGTACTATCATTATATCATCTTTTGGGAACATTGCTCATGGAGAGAACCTTGGTGTCTAACATGTTTTATCATTAGCTATATATGAGTCAATGGAGTCCAAGTCATGTATTATGTTGAATATCCTTAAAGTAGCCCCACATATTGGGTGCATGATGTAAAATTGGGTCCATAAAAGTGTTGGTTGATGATAAGTATAGTGGAGTCATTTTTCAATTCTATGTACTTGTCATAGCCTTGTACTTGCTCCATGAAGCATGATATGTATTGTAATGTATTGTATACCATGTCCAAAGTCAGTTGGAGTCATGGTTCATAAGGAGTAGTCTCTTATAGTTGGAAAGGAGGCTTGTTGAAGCAGACAAAGTGTATGATTGCAACCCCCTTACATGCTTAGGGGGATCATGTTTAGTCTTTAGATTTGGCATGTCATTGGTAGAGACATGCTTAGTAGCTAAGGTTCTTGTTTTTGTCTACATCAATCTTGCATCGGTATGGTGTTGTGTATGACAGGGGGATTCCTTCTCTCATCCAACACATTATTGGAATTATACTTCAGTGTTTGTATGGATCTTTTCCATTGATTTCAAAGGGGGGGAGATTTGGATGGTTAGAGTTGAGCCTCACATGTTGTATTCAGGTTGAAATCAATGCCAAAGGGGGAGTTTGTTAGCATTGTAGTGTTGGAATTGATGTCAACAAGTTGGAGGTGTTTCTGGTCATATGTATGTGTGATGAGTGATGAGTTATTGGTGTTGTGTGTTGGGTTGTTGGTCTTGTTAGGTTACATTGATGTCAACATACCTTGTGACTAGACCTAGTGAAGTTGAGGTTGAGTAGAGATGGATTCCACATGTGTGATTGGATAGAGGTTGGCATGATGTGTTGTTTGGATATGTTGTTGTTGCATTAGGTTAGATATTTTCTCATATTTTATTGAAGGTAGATGTTGTTGTTGCGGGAGGATTGGATTGATTCTATGGGTGTTTATGTTGTGTTGTAGATTGGAGATGTTGTTGTTGCACGTGGTTGGAGTGCTGTTATGATGTTGCTTATGCCTCTATATGTCTTGGAGACATTTCATGTGCTTCTACATGTGTGAGCTGTGGTTTTTTGTGTTGGAGGTGCTTCTACCAGTGATGGAGGTATTTGTATGCCTTGATGTTGCTATTATGGGTGTTGAGGTTGTTGTAGGTGTCAAAGATGTTGAGGTAGTTTATGGTTATTGAATTATGGTTGCATATATAATTTTGTGCATTTTATATGTATGAATGATTTGATTTGTTTGTATGAGCCTACTTTTTCATATATACATGCATTAGTTATTCAATAGTAGGATAGGAAGGAAATTTGGTATCAAAGCTAAAATCAATTTGAATTTGGGGTTGTATGGACGTTGGGCACATTACATAAAGGTACCAAGAAAGAAATAAATGGAAATTAGCAGTACAAGGAAGTACCTATAACATTTATTTTACTTATAACCTCAATAAAGGATAAAATTTCTTGTGAATGTTAATTTCTTGTGAATGTTACAAAGTGGTACCATAGATAAAAATCAATGTGAATTAGATGTAGTATGGATTTTGGGTATATTATAGAGTGGTATTAGAGAAAAAAAAGATGATGGAAATTAATATTTTAAGAAGTACCTCGTAGCCTCAGTAAGGGTTTTAGGTATGTTACAATAAATGCATATGAAAATAACAAGGTGAGAGGTCTGTATGTTGAAGAACCATGCAAGATTATGTTACAATCTTAATGACTTTTGAATCACTCTTATATTTAAGGTATAAAGTGTTTATGCATGGGATTAGGATCCTTAACCTTAAAATCCTAGAGCTCTCCAATTTAAGAGAAACCAAGCCCTACATTTGGGATATGCTATATGATTTCCAAACTCAAATATGAAAGTGAAAATGTGGCTTAAATGCTCATGCTATGGTGAATGGAATGGACTATGACAATTATGCATATTTGACATAATAATGAAAATGTGTTAGGGGTACATTATCATTCCTTGGATTTTACTTGCATGGAAAATCTTGAATTTATGTTGAATAGTATAAAGGAAAATGTATCTAGTCTTATAACTGGAAATTTTCAACCTTATGTCAAGTTGTCTAGACAATTTTTTATTTAGATTTTTCCTTCCAAGGATAAAATTTTGACTTATTTTAGTTATATTAATGTCATACATGGTCATTTTATGCATGAATTGAAGATATTATTGTTGATATGGTATATTGATGTTGAAAATAAATTATCCTACAATTACCACCAATGTACAATTAGACCAACAAACCTTACTTTTGTTGATTGGTATGAAGTTACATTACATCAAGACATGAAAACATTCCAAAGTTTCAAATCCTGTAATTAGAGCTTGAATATGCTTGATGAATTGGGTAAAAGAGCCCTTCTTTGATAATGTAAGAGAACAAAGATAATGGATAATGATGGAGGAGTATCCAATAACTAGATCACAGGTGATTCAACATTACTTAAGCATAAATAAACCTTTAGACACTACAATTATCTCAACCTCATTATTTTTCATAGTGCCTAATTAATGGGCCTCCCAATTAGGTAAAACATGAAGCCCATCTAAACTTTCCTAGGCACATAAAGGTTGTGTTAGACCTTCCTTTTTGCACTTAGTAATATTGTCTTAGCTTAAATGAGTTCATAAGGAGGTTAATGAGATTGATCATGCTTTATGTCCCTAATGTGATTATTGTGTAGGATATTAAGAATATTTTGCATATATTACGAGGACATATAATCATAGAGATTCATGGGACCTGCCCCCTGCCATATAAGGTTCAAATTCAAATGGCTTGGAGAAATAAATACTCTTCCCTATAGTTGTGAGGTCACTTAGGGACCACAATCCTATTTTATAAGAGTTTTAGAGGGAGAGTAGTGCTCCTTTAAAGGAGAGTTCCCATAGCTAATTTTTTATAAATAGAGGGCTCGAGTAGCCCACTAGGAAGCTAGCAATGAGGAGAAGTAAGAGAATAGCTGTGTACGCAGTCTAGTTTCCAAGTTCTGCAACTTTTCATTATGTATCAACAATTATTCAATTAATGGAAGACAACTTTGGTTTCAGTTATTAGTTTGTTTCTCTTTCATGGATCTCAACTTCCCTGGGTTAGGGCCCAACCTAGGTGCTCAAGAACCCTGGTGTATCATTATTATTTTTCACTTGTTTATTTCTATAGTTTATTTTTCACTTGTTTATTTCTATAGTTTATTTTATGTAGACTTAATTAGCTTGTTTCTGAACAATATTTCTTGCATGAGCACTAGATGATAGCATTAGTAGTGATTATATTATTCATTTAGCATATTTATTTATGAATTTAAGTTCACTTTAGTTGTTGATATTTATTTGTTTTCCATCATTGCTATTTTGTTGTGACTGCACAATTCCTTTCTTTTGCAGCTATAAGAGACTTCAAAACCACACAATTTGTGAAATAAATCCTTTGTACTATTGAATTTATTATTTGGAAATAAGTACTTTGTCATTCCCAAGCCTTCGTTAGCCTCCTTTTTCTTTCCAACCTCATCCTTGGCACATTTTACTACTCAATGGACTATATCTTGCAATAAAATAGGGACTCCTATAACAATTTGCATTTTGTTTTTGAAAATCTTCCAATCTTACATCCAACTCATGATTAAACTTATTTGATGTGTTACAATGTCCCTAGATCCTTGAATATCAAACTTAGAGGCGAAGAGACCAAGTAGATTCTTTGACCTAATTTGTTATAGAAATTTCCTTTTTCCTAAAACTTTAGGGTTTGTTATTTATAAGATTTATTTTTGTTGTGAGTTTCCTTTCTTTGCATAGTAGCATAGATATGCTTTCATTTCATCATAGTTAATATGGTTTTCCTCCTTTGATTACAATTACAATAGTTTTTCTTATTGTCTTTCATTTTCTACAATTTCATATTTTGATTGTAGCATAGAACAATAAGAATGGTTTCCGTGTAACTAGATCTCATCTCAGTAATTGCACCCCTATAAAAGTAAGAAAGAGGAAAGGAGATTACTTATTGCACACATATTGATAACCCCTCTTAAGTTTTTACAAACTCTGGGTTGACAATTAAAGTTAAGGCCCCTAACAATTACAACATTGTTGCTGCAATACTAAGGGCAATCACATTTTGGCATCATTGTAGGGGAGGTGTCAAAGTAGGTATTTTATTATTCCCTAATTGATTTACTCTTTCTCTCATTTCATTTTTTGCAAAAACAACAAAAAATACATTAAGAATCCCTCATTTTCAAAAATAGAAAATTGCATTTTATAGCATTCATCCAAAAAATTATAAAAACAATTTGTTCTTTTTTTTTTTTCTTTCTTTTTTTTATGCCTCGACAGTTAGGGATAAAAAAGAAGGTACTTATAAAAAACCCCCACTTCCACTAGTAGTCATCCTATTTTTTCTAACATGAACCTCTAACCTTGTCCACAGGGACTATTAAGGTCATTTTAGGTGAGAAAGTGAGGATCTCTGAGGAGTTTGCAGAATGAGAAATTCCTTCACAACCCACCAATACCATGGATAAAAATACACAACCTAAAGTGTTCATATTCCCCATTCTAGAAAAAAATGGAGAAGACAAAATGAAAAACATCAATAATTTGTCCTTCCACACTTCTACGATTTGACTATTGAAGACCCTAACACTTTTATGTTTGATTTTCTTGTAGTTAGCAAAAATTATGACTACACAACTGATGGTCAAAAGCTCAAAATATTCCCTTCCAATTTTAAGGATGCAACCCTTTTTTGGTTCATGATCCTAGAAGGGGGTATCAACACTTGATTTTAGTATATGCAACAAGCCATCAACACTAAGTATCGATATTATTGCACAACAAGAGACACCAAGGGCAATATATTCAGAATGAATCAATAATTAGGTGAGTCTCTAGAAGATTTTGAGGAAAGTTTTCAGTTGAGTTATTGAAAGGCACACAATTGTGACTCTAGATCCAAATTCCTTGAAGTTATTTTTACTACGAGAATTTAGAGAATAACTAATGGAAACACTCAACCTACTAGCCAATGGAGACATATATCAACTCAACTATGATGATATCAAAACAATATTAAAAAAATATTCAAGGGTTGCTATAAAAAGAGGTATAGCAAACAAAGGCTTAGTAAGTCTCTCTTCCTCCTCCATAATTATGAAGAACAAAATAGGAGATATGCTAGAGGAACTAAAGATCGATATTTTACAACACCTGTTCTATGCAGATGGATACACTATAGATCGAGAGGAAACAAGAAGAAGCAAAAATGTCATTAGCTATACTTTTCCCTAAATGCACTAAAAGAAATCCTTGGAATTAGATTCCTTTAGATGTAATAGAAATATGTTTTGTATGTGAAGAAAATCATTCCATTGACAAGTGTCCATATTTTCTAGGTTTGAAAGTCATATACCAAGGCACAGAAGGGAGCATGGAGAAACTATTCTTTATTAGTCAAAAGAGGCCCACAAGCCCCTATAATTTTTTAACAAAGTATGAGCTACCCCTGTCCTTTCAATACAAATTACAATGAACATTTTCATCCTTGGTGTCCTTCTAAACCTTCACCCTAGTCTATTCCCATTCCATGGCCTTATTCTCCCCAAAACTTTATTCCTCCTTTCCAGCAATATCCACATCAACCTCCTCAATGGGGTGATCCATCTTTAGGATGGAGGCATCAGGAAACCTAACCACCTACCTTAATGCCTCCTCCTCCTCAACCATAAGTACCCAAAAGTAATCATCCAAAACAACCTCATATGCCTACCCCACCAAACCCAAACCCCAACAATAAGCATGCTCAACTAGTGTACATTGGAGAAACCACCTATCCAATTTATGTTGTTGAAATTCAGGAGATTAACCTTAGGTTTGGGAAGGCCCTTCTGGATTCTCACCCACCTTCTACAAAAAAAAGTATAAATTAAGAGAATGAATATTTCATGCCTCAAGTCATCCATAATAATCCTCCCTATCCTAAAAGGTTGACAACTCATAAAACACACACCCTAGAAGAAGTTGAACTTTTGGGAGAATTCAAAAATATGTGTGTCAAGATCCCTCCCTTTCAAGCCATCAAGGATGCTCCTATCTACAATAATTTCATTAAAGAGGAATGCCTTCGAATACTATGGAGGATAAAAAGAGATTCCCCTACTATCAATTCCAAAGGGAAGTTAGTTGATCTTATGCTTGGGAGAGTCATCATCCCTAAGTACTTAGATACTAGGAGCCTAGTAGTAGATGTCCACATCAATGATATTTTAGTTCCTAGCACTCTCATTGAATTAGTAGTTGCAATAAGTTTCGTGACTAAGGATACTATGTCAAACTCAATCTCTAAGGATCTCTAAGGAAGACCACCACAATGCTACAACTTGCTAATAGATCTACAATAACACCTAAAGGCATCATAAAAAATGTTAGCGTCTCTACTGATTCCCGGGAGCATCCTACAAAGTTCCTTGACCTTTATACCAAGACAAATTTTAATGGATACCCTCTCATCTTAGGAAGACCTTGGTTAGCCATTGTTGATGCCTACATTAGTTGTAGGGTTGGAAATATGATTATAAACAATGGGAAATCTAGAAAATTTCTTGTAATATATACATCTTCTCAACCTCTCTTTGAGCATGATTTTCCTAATTGGGTAGAAGAAGAAGAAGAAGAAGAAGAAGAATACTCTTTTCTATCACCATCCTACATTATATGTACATTAGAGACCACTATTGTCAACAAACAAATTAATGAAGATAATCTGATTGATAAATTTATGCAAAATAAATACCCAATTGCCATGAATATTGATGTCTTAAAAGATGGATATATAGGACATCCTAGTTTTTATCAAGAAATTTTATGGGAAAATATGATAAATGTTGGTTATAATTAAAATAATGTGAAAACCATAGAAATCGTCCCCTCCAAAACCTTGAAAATCGGCCCCTTTCTTTCAGTTGATAAAGAGGAGCAACGACTCACTATCTTGAAACATCATGTCGATGAATTTTTACAGGACTATGAATTCTTGAAGGAATTTCATCCTTATGTATGTGCTCATCATATATGTATCAAGGAGGATCATAAACTTTTTCATCAATATCATAGGTAAATAAACCCTGCATTAAAAGATATTGTGAAAGATGAATTGCAAAAATGGTTGGATGCAAAATTCATCTATTGGATTTCAGATAGTGAATGGGGGTCTTGCTTAGTCATTGTTCCCAAAAAGAATGGAAAATGGAGAATCTATGTTGATTACAAGGAACTCAACAAAGCCACTAGAAAGGCTCATTTTCCTTTGCCTTTTATTGACCAAGTTCTTGATGTCCTTGTAGGAAAAATAATATTCTCATTCCTCTATGGGATTAGTGGGTACAACCAAATCCATACAAGCCCTAAAGATCAGGATAAAACCACTTTCACATTAGATTGGGGAACCTTTTATTACAAATTTATTCTATTTGTTTTGTGTAATGACCCTGCCACCTTCAATAGGGTTGTTTTGAATATATTCTCTGACCTTGTGAATGATTCAGTGGAAATTGACAAGGATGATTTTACAACCTATAGGGATGATTTCCAAGAGGATCTCTCCAACCTTTGCAAAGTTTTGCAAAGGTGTAAAAAAATTAACATCTCCCTAAGCGATGAGAAATTCCTATTTCTGATGAATGAAGGGATTGTTTTAGGGCATTCTCTCTCTAAAAAGGAATCCAAGTAGATCTTAACAAAATTATCCATCATAAAACAGGGTCATGTTTCTAAAAAACGTAAAGATGCTATACATTTTATGGGACTTATTAGATATTATTGAAGATTCATCAAATATTTTAGCAGGATTGCTTCTCCTTTTTTTTCCACTATTAATAAAAGATGCATAGTTTTGTTGGAAATATTTATGTCAAAAGGAATTTGGTGCAACACTAGGAGAACTTAGAGGTAAAATTCCTTTTTCCATCTATTTTTTCAACAAATTATATCCAACATTGAGCTTAACTATATAGTTACTGAAAAATAAATCCTTGTTGTTGTACATTCCCTAAACAAATTTATACATTACATTAATGGCTATCGAGTCTTTGTACATACAGATCATGCAACAATCAAATAATTAATGAAAAAATTAGATGTGAATACTCACATAATTAGGTGGTTATTTTGTTGCAATAATTTTATTTAACTGGTGTTGATAAACCTAGAAGAGAAAATGTTGTTGCAAATTTTAATTCAAGACTAACCTTGTTTATAGATGGTAAAAACGTGGTGGATGACCAGCTCCCTGACGAGCATCTCTTTGCTATATCACTCTTATCTCCATGGTTCGGTGACATATCCAACTTCTTATCTGCTAGCCAATTCCCTTCCCACTTATCTTCAAAGGAGAACATAAAACTTGTCAGAAATAATCTCTTAAACTTGGGTTGGCGGAAACCTCTTTGATTTGGGGCCTAATCAGATCCTAATATGATATGTGAGGGAAGATGAGGTTTATCAAATCCTGTCAGCTTTTCATGATGGACCTTGTGAAGGCCATTTTGCTGCCAAGAGGACAACTTATAATATCTTGCAAGTAAGATACTATTGGCCAAACCTTCAAAAAGATGCTTAGAGATACACTGCATAGTGTGATGAATTCTAAAGAATGGGGAAGTCCACTCAGAAGGATGAAATTCCTTTACAACATCAAGTGTATGTTATGCAACCAGCTCACAAAATAGAAGAAAATATAGATCAATGCCTTCAAAATCAACCTCTTGAGGGGAAGCCTCCTTTACATTACACAAATGAACAATTCTTGGATGATACAAATGACAAAACCTCCTTTGTATATATAGGAGTCTAACAAGTCATGATATAATCAAAGCCGACATAACAATAATAATATAAGGGAACAAAAATAACAATAAGGGCTATAATGGCAATAGTAATGGGGGCATCACTAGCATTATAGGGACCTAACATGCCCCTCTCCTTCAAAAAAGTGTTGTCCTCAATGCTTGAATAGTTTTGGATGATTCTATATAAAATTCTTTAGTGGGTAACTTCTTTCACTTGATGAGATACTCCTAAATTGATCAATTTCGTAACTGTCGAGTTCTTGTTTCTATGACTGCTTCAGGTTCCAATATGATTTTTCCTTCCTCGTCAAGTTCTAGCAATATGGTTTGAATTGGGAGTTTGTCACCTATAACCTTCTTTAAGCATGAAATATGGAAAACTGGGTGCACTCGGGAAGCTACAGGAAGCTCCAATTTGTATGCCACAGTACCAATCTTTTGCAACACCTTGTACAAACCATAATACTTTGGTTATAATTTGTTATCCTTCTTAGCTTGCTTGAGGGACATTTGTTTATATGGTTGTAGCCATAGGAATACCCAGTCACCTACATCAAAACTTCTTTCACTGCGATGTTGATTTTCCTATTGTTTCATTCTATTATGCGCCAAAGTGAGGTTATGCTTTAAGAGTTGGAGAACATGTTGTTGATGCTCGATGTGATATTCCATTGCTTGAACATTAGAATTTTCTCTTAAATATGATGTGATGGATGGTGGATGATATCCTTAAAGTGCCATAAATGGGGTCATTTTTGTTGCAGTATGGAAGGAAGTGTTATACCACCATTTAGCCATAGGTAATCATTTGACCCATTATGTTTGTTTATTAGATAAAAAGAAACAAATATATCCTTCCAAACATTTGTTTACTATTTTAGTTTGCCCATCAGTTTGAGGATGATAAGATGAGGTATGAGCTAACTGAGTACCAAGACAAGAAAATAATTATGTCCAAAAATTTCTAGTGAAAATGGGATCTCTGTCGCTTACAATAATATTTGGATTTCCATGTAGCTTTTGAATTGTTTCCATAAATGCAATAGAAATTGTACTTTCCTTAAATGGATGTGATAATGCACAAAAGTGTGCATATTTGGTAAGTTTGTCAACTACCACCATGATGACACTCTTTCCGTCATACTTGGGTAAACCTGTGATAAAATTCATTGAAACCTCCTCCCAACATTGGCCTGGAATGGATACAAGTTGTAATAGACCCAAGTTCTTAATTGTTTCAAATTTATTTTGTTGGAAAACCAAACATTTTGCCACAAACGTTTGAATATCTGATTTAAGGCCATCCCAAAAAGTTTCCCTCTTAACCCTCCGGTAAGTTTTTAAAAATCCTAAGTGCCCTCCTAAGGGAGAGGTGTGCAATTCCATAACAATACTTTGTTTGAATTGGGAATCCTTACATAGGTATAAGAGATATTTTTACCATAATGAAACATTTTTCTAGCTAAATGTATCAGATGTACTAGGATCTTGTTGTATTTTTTGAATGAGTGCCCACACTTCTTCGTCATTCTTCCATTGATCCCTTGCTTCGTTTATCCAATCTAGTTGGAGAATAGAAATGGCACAAAGCAATGCTTCCACATCCTCATCCTTTCTTAGAGTGCCTTTGCCACAACATTTTGCTTCCCTTTTTTGTAGACGATTTCAAAGTCATAACCCAAAATCTTTGTGACCCATTTTTGTTTCTCTTCTGAAGATAATATTTGTTCTAAAAAGTATTTTAGACTATTATGATCCATTTTTACCTTGAAGTGTCTTCCCATTAGGTAGGGTCACCATTTCTTAAGTGCATGTAGTATTGCCAACATTTCCTTCTCATAAATAGCTTTGTGTAAATACTTTCCTTTGATTGGATGACTTTCGAAAGTAATGGGTCTTTCTTCTTGCATTAAAACAATAGCAATTCCATTTCTTGAGGCATCACATTCCACAATAAAGGTTTTTGTGAAGTCCGACGTAGCTAATACTAGTGCTTAGCACATTGCCTCATTAAGATGTTCAAAGGATTTCAATGCTTTTTGAGTTCATGAAAATGCATCTTTCTTCAACAATGTTGTTAGAGGTGCTGCTATTCTCCCATAATTCTTAACAAACTTGTGATAATGCCCTATCAATCCAATAAATCCTTGTAGATGCTTTATGGATGTGGGGATTTTCCATTCCTTAATGGCTTTAATTTTGCGAGGGTCTACCTTAACACCTTAATGAGATGCAATATGACCTAGATATTCCACCTCTTGTACTCCAGAGAAACATTTGGAGCTTTTTCCATATAATTGTTTCTCCTCCAATAGTTTGAGAACCCTGTCAACATGTTGAACATGATCCTTCCAAGACTTGTTGTAGATTATTATATCATCAAAAAATACTAACAAAATTTTTCTAAGGAAGGGTTTGAAAATGAAATTCATCAAACCTTGAAATGTAGAAGGTGCATTGGTAAGGCCAAAAGGCATGACAAAAAATTCATAATGACCCTCATGAGTTTTAAATGTTGTTTTCGGAATGTATTTAGTTTTCATTCTAATTTGATGATATCCTAAATGAAGATCCATCTTGGTGAAGTAAACTAATCCATGCAATTCATCTAATAATTAATCAGTGACAACAATGGGAAATTTATCTTTAATAGTGAGCTTATTGAGCTCCCTATAATTTGAACACATGCGCCATGACCCATCCTTCTTGTGCACCAATACTACTGGAGCAGGGAAAGAACTTTGACTAGGTTGAATTATACCATCCTCTAGCATTTCTGCAACCATACATTCAATTTCACTATTTTGGGGATAGGGATATTTGTAAGGCTTGATGTTTGGACGAACACTTCCTGGAATCAAATGAATAGCATGATCATGATCATGAATAGGTGGGAGGCCTTTTGGAGTCTCAAATACCTTGGAATGATTTTCCAAGACTTTTTGGAGATCTGGAGAAATAGATGATTTCGATGTGGAACCTCTAGAGAACATAATTATGCAATTACCCCTTGTTGTTCTTTATTTAGAAGCTTTGTCATTTCGTTAGAGCTGATTATATTTATCATTTTCCCTGCGACACCCCTTAATTCAACTTCCTTTCTTTTCAAAGAAAAATTCATGAAAAGTTCTTAAAAATTAAAATCTATTTTACCCAAGGATTGTAGCCATTGAACTCCTAGTACAACATTAGTACCACCCATTGGAATGGAAAGCATTTGGCTATTCAATACATATTCTCCCATGAATATCTTGATATTTTGGCACTTTCTAGAAAATATTTATGGTTTGTCCACTTGCAACCATCACTTGACTCTTTGGTGTTGGATATAGGAATAAATTAAATTCCTTGGCTATCTTACAATGAATAAAATTATGGGTAAGGCCTAAATCAATCAACACTATTACTTTTTTCTTCTTGATAATCCTTCTATCTTGATAGTTTGAGGAGTGGTAATTCCAGGTAATGCATTACAAGATATGTTTGGATTCATTTCTTCTTTCTCTAGGGTTTGTTCTTGGTGTATATCCACTTCTTTTGACATTTCTTGTTCCTTTTCTTCCTCCTCTTCACAATCTATGTAAAATAATTTTTGCTCGGCACACTTACAACATTTAGTGTATTTTCTATCAGAACTGTAACAAAGCCTTTTTTCTCTTTTTTCTTCCAATTTTTGTGGTGTCAACCTTGTAGGTTGTGGAGGGCTAAGAGAAACAACACTTCCATCTTTATAGTTGTTAGTGGTAGGCTTCCTTGTTGTCATAATTTTGTTTTCCATTTTTCTTGCCAACCTGAATGCCTTCTCCAATGAATGAGGTCCCCAAAGATGAACCTCATTTTGGATGTTATCATTTAAATTCCCTATGAACACATAAATCCTATGCTCCTATGGAATATCTTTTACGCTTATATTCAATTTTTGGAAGTCCTCAATGTGCTTGATCATTGAACCCTTTTGTTTGAGATTTATCAATTGGCTAAAAAAGGAGTTGCTTTTTTGTATCCTCATAATGTCCTATCATTTTTTTTGTAAAAATTTCCCAAGTGACAAGTTTCTTACGAGAGAAAATCCATCGATACCATACAAATTGATTTGGTTCCAAATATAAAGTTGCAATGCATACCTTTTGTGTGTTTTGCACATTATGGAGATCGAAATATTGTTCCATCTGTAGTATCCATGTTATGGGATCCTTGCCATCAAACTTCCTCATATCGATATTTGGAACATGGTGGGTCTTTGTTCCAACGTTAGAGACTTTGAAGTCATGATTAACATTTCTTTTGTTGTCATCATGAGTTTCCTCTACTACCTTTTAGCCATTAATAATCCTTTCTTGTAATAATTTTTTCAAACCTTCCAGGTATTTCTTCAAATATTCAATGTTGGCATTCTTCAAATCATGATTAACATTTATTTTTTTCTCATTATGAGGTTCCTCTACTACCTTTTTGCCATTAGGAAGCCTTTCTTGTAGCAACTTTGTGAAACCTTCCTTCCAACCTTCCATGTCTGTCTTCCAATATTCAATGTTGTCTTTCATACCATCCATCTTAGCCTCCATTTCATTCATATTATTTTCCATGTCTTTCTTTAAACCATCCATCTTAGCTTTTGTTACTTTTTGTGAGAGTGAAATTTGTTGCACTTGGTCTCATAACTTAGATATATCATGTTGCATCTCTTCCTCTTCTTCATGAGTCATGCTAGAGCCTTCAGGTTGCTTACTAGGTGTTTCCATTTTATTTCTTAGGGGCATAAATTAATGATTATAATACTTCATTATGCCCTTTGAATTACTTCAAAATAATTTTCCAAACCAAACTTATGCAATATTTTTAAAAAACTACACACTTTTTTCACTTTGTAGGAGCTTGATATTGAATCAGTTGTATCTCTGTAATTTCGAATCTCCAAGGTCAGAAATTATGTCCTGTGGTATCCCTCTAAGTCCTCTTTTTAACCCCGCAAGTTGATGAGCCTCATGGTAATTATATGGGCCTTAATTCACCTCCTAGCTTAGTCAAACCAACTATTCTCAGGACTTATTGCATACTTTTGATTATATTTTGTTTATGAGATGAGCTAGAGTTGGATACTTTACTTTGTGGTCTAATGTGCATTTAATGTAGGATTAAAGGATAAAAGCAAGGAATTTAGGAAAAGAACTTGGTAAAAAATCGAATGGGAAAAGGGAGAGGAATTATAGGAGGAAAACCCTCCTCATTTACTACCCCTCCATTTGAATATCCCTCCATCAACTCGTAGTGCAAACAACCAAATCATGAGGACTAGAAGGCAACCGAGCAAGTGAAGACAAAGCACCAGTTTATCTTGAATTTAGGAGCCGAGTGTTGAGCTAATTTATTTACCGAAATTAACACAAATATTTCTTATCAATCTGGGTTGGTAATACTTAGAGGAAAGTTCACTATATGTGAATTTCAGATGTAATCAAACCTTGAAAGATAATTTTTTCAAAAACTAAAGTAATACATATTACAATTACAATTCAATTTGTTTGAAAAGAGGAAAAGCTGAAATGGTCCTTAACTTAAGAAGTCCAATTCTTCCTCAATTACTACTTAATGAATCAGAGATTGAAATTAATAACTTAAGATGGATAAATCATTAATGAAAGAATGATCATAACTTAAGAGACACTTGATATGTTTCATCATAATTCATTCACCTTAATGCCAAAAATACATAAGAAAACTACTTGCATGCAATCAAAGGAAACTAGTTACAATTCACCAAATTAACAGAATGAGTGCTCAATTTGAACACTTTGTTTTTCCAACTTAATAAAATGATGAATAAGCTAAGATATAATGAAATCAATCACCATACATTAACCATAAATCAATCTGAAATAAAGCATGGAAACTAGTTCTACAATTAACCAGATTACAGGAAATAAAACTAGTTTAAACAAGAAAGTGTACTTAGCTTGGAATGGGGGCCCTCCACCCTTGCTTTGCACACTATGAAGAGTGATATCAGAAGCTTAAATTCAGTCACACATCCATATTATTGAACAGAAAATTAGTAATAGAACAAGTCTTCAAATTAGCTCTCCAATCCAAAAGTGTCTCAGCATGAAACTATAAAAAGTCAATGCATAAGCCATCAAAGTCTTGGCTTTTTAGATAGAAGTCTTATGAAAAAAATGATCTATAATCATTCCAACTACTCATATCCATCTATCTAAGTTGAATTCATCAATCCTATCCCAAGAGATATGGTCAATCCCATAGAATCTCAAAACTACCCTATTTCTATGGGATTTCTGAATGACTAGTCATGATTGACTAGCACTAAATGGGCCTAATAAAGCTTGTTCTATTCGAAATAAGCATATCTGGCTTAGTCCTAGTTCCCAAGTTGTCCATCCATGCATCTAATTTGTGCCCAAGTGTCCTGCAACCATATCAACCATATAGCTATTACGGGAATTTTTGAATCTGTCAATTTTTTCACTCAAAACCAAATTTTCATAAAAACTTTAGAATTTGAAAAATTAAAATTAAATACCTGAATGGATATGAAATACATCAAAATGGGATGGATAAAGTGAAAAATGGATGGAAAATAGATGGATTAGTAAGTTTCTTAGAGCAAAACAAGACCAAAATCAAGGGCCAACATCTCCCCCTTGTTGATTATCAAGCATGTCCCCATGCTTGCTTATTCCTCTTTGATCTTCTTTTCCCTGTAGTAGATGTGGTTCCTGTAGATGCTTCTTGTTGTGCTGTCCTGACCAAACAATCCCAACCTAAATCATGTCCTTCCTTGAACAACGCTACCTTTACCTTCTGCTTCTCATACTTAGCCTGCCACATATTCTTTTCTTTTAACCATTTAAATGCCTGTTTAGAAAGTAGATCATTCTTCTGTTTTAATCTCCTTATCTCTTCATTTAACCTTTCATTTTCCTTGACCAATCTAGTATTATCCAACTTACTTGCCTTGTTTTCCTCTTTCAATTGTTTTTCCATGATTTTACTAATTTCTAGTTGGTTAGTTAATTCCCTGATTCTTCCCAAATTTATTTCTTTTTCAAAATCTTGCGTGGTTTTGATTAATGATGCTGCTATTACATCATCATAAGAAGAATATCTCTCAAATACTTCCTATGCAATGTCATTCTCTACCTATTTTCTTGTGGAATATGTGTTTACTTCCTTTTCTGTGTCAATGGGACTTTTATTCCTAAATCTCCTAGGAACATACATAATAGACACTTCATTTTCTTGTATGGCTATGTTACTTTGTTGTTTAGCTCTAGTCCTGGGATATAAGGGTGAACTCATCAGTCCTCTATTTTCTTTCTCTACTTTATTCTACACTTCATTAACCTATTCATTAAACTGGTTTCTGGTCATGAACTCCCTCCAAACTATGCCTTGTGACCTTACTTGATACTCAACAAGGATTTTTATCAATCCCTGGTGGTAAATTTGCGCTGCTTTGGGCTTGTGTTCATGTCTCACTGTCTCAATCATCCTCAAGAGGCTTCTAAAGAGAAAGTATGGCAATTTAATTCTATCTTCTCCCTTAATATGCTGCAAAAGTTGGATATGATATAGGTGGGCAACACTATATCCTCTATCACATGTCAGAAACTTCTGTATAACTAGAACCAACTCACCCCATGGTTCATTGAACCATTCCCTTGGTATCCCCTTGGTTCTGTCAAAATTCCCTTTCCGGTTCTTTTCAAGGAAGAAAGTCCATGCTTTCTCCTTGAAATGCAGGCCTTTATGATATTTTTCACCTATCATTGGGAGATCTAGAGCTTGGGAAAGGTATTCTTGAGTCACAAGAATGATAACATCTCCTACCCTTGTTTGGTCCTAGCTGTAGTTGTTTATGAATTCCCTGGTTATCTCCTCACTGTGGCCATCAAACTTTTGCAAGAATCCTATCAATCCTGCCCGGTAAAGCTTCTCTATGGTTTCCTTTTTCCAGTTCCCTATTTGAAATTTGGGCTCTATTCTTGCTGACATTGTCTCTGAAAACCATTGGATATATGCTTCTGCCGTCATCAATTTCATCTTAACAATGACAATTTACAAGTACTTCTCTTTTTCAAAATAAAATTCCGAAATCAGATAAGCTTACCTGCCTTCTGCAACAATTTTAATTCAATTCACTTGGCCTCTGTTTATCCTTTTTCTGTAACAACACAATTTTTAATCCCCTGTCCAAACAGTCAAACACCTTTATATCTCTGTCAACATACTAAACTCTGTCTGGAAAACAAAATACATAAGAAAACAACATATTCATGATAGAATTTTGTTTTTCTTAATGTATTTTTAGGAAAAATTCTTATAATGCTCCATACATGCCTAACAGCCTGCACTGTATATAAAACAATACTAAGAACAATCAGCGCATTTCCTCAAATGACTCCGCCCTTCGACAACCTCTGCTATACAATGCACAATATACGACCAGTCCCCTGCAGCAACCAAAATTCATAGTATACGCTTTTGTTCACATTACAGTCCACTCTTAATCAAAAGCATGTAATATATATCCTTGGGTAACAATGAAAAACGTATCGGCCATGCAAACAACACCCAAAAACTGCATCCTTGGCTCTAAATAATACTCGGCCTCCTCTGCTATATAAGGTCATTGTTTACAAAAACTTTGTTTCAACTTTGCAAAATACACATATGAGCCTATGTTAATGACGTGTTTTGCATGAAAAATATGGTTGGATTGCTGCGTTGTGTTACATAATTTTCGTGCCGTGATTTATGTAACTACACCGATGAATCGTGTTGCCTTATCACCTAGTCATTTATTCATTAATACTGTTGTTCATGTAACCCTTAGATTTATTAGTTTCTAGAACCAATGGCGTAGTTTCAGCGTTTTTACCTGGCTATTAGCGAGTTCTGAGGAGTGTTAAATGGCGCTCCAAATCCCTGTAGCTTAGTTTTGCTGACTAGTGGCAAGAACAGATGTGTTGATCATTAAATAACAGGCAGTGTTTGAAACGTGACTCATCGTTTGTGAGCAAAGAAAATCGTATTGTTACTTGAGTTATCTCGAGATTCCAGTAGTCAACTCGCGTTGCGTTCGAGAATTTTTCCTTCTTATTCCTCCACAGATTTGCTTTCAGTTTCCCCTTGCTTTGGCTTGCAACTATGCAGCGCTTCAACAATGTTCTGAGCTGGTTCAAGTGATGATGGAGTTGTTTAAACAAGTGCAGGAGACCATCGGTCGTTTCATGACCGTTTTCGTGGTTGTACCGTGCACTTGGCTGAGTTGGGCCATAAACATTCTCATTGGCTGTTATGGGCATGTAGGCATACCGTGTAAGTCATGGTAGTCCTGTTGACCAGTCGCCTAACTGCGTCATTAGGATGGCCTATCTGTTTTCATGATTGAAATTCAAGCCTTCCGTCCATGCAGGTCGTGGCTGTCCTCCTATGCAGCTCACAGTGCAAACATTTGACGGTCTCCATGCCACGTCGTTCAACCCTCATCCGCGCGTGAAGCCCTATGTTATTCATGCATTTGGTTTGTGCTTGGTTGGACATTCGTTTCAATCATAACGTCCTCCACCTTCCTTACCATGCTATGATTTACATTAGTGTCGTATGATGGCATTTATTACTACAAACTCACCTATCGCTCTGTTCCATCATATAAACCATAGCGCGTATATGCAATAAACCTTGCCCATAGCACGAATATGCAATAAACCTTGTGAAACTATTACCTCATAAACTTTACTTTGTTGCATATAGTTTCGCGTGCCTTCATATTGCCTCATTCCATTATTGCATGCACGTTACATATTGCATATATGTATTCAAAGTTATATGTGTATTTCCATATTTAGATATAGTTGCGCATCATATACTCAAAGTTATATGCACACTTCCTTCACATGTATGATCGTTTACACTTATAATTTTAAAATGACCACCTTGGTCATATTTAAAATTATTTCCATATCTAATAGTTGAATTGTATGTGCAAGTTTCAACATGTTGTCCTCGTTTGGTCCCAATTTGCTTCTAAATAAAAATACTTAGGGGTTAATGTTGGCATTATGGCACAAGTTTGGAGCTATGGCCCAGGTGTTGTCCTTGATGGCAACTCAACTTGGTGACAGATCTCAGTTCAGGCGCCCAGAAAGAAGAAAAATTCATATACGTAGGTTCATCTAGACGAAGATGCGTATACACGCGGGTTATACGTTACAAAAGCGTGTATATGTTGGGGAATTTACTTTTGGTCCATGATGGTTAGTTCTTAGGATTTGAACCTGTTGTTTTGGACCGTGGCGTCTCGTCAGATGTATTGATCCATAGTTTTTGGGTTCATGGTATTGAAATGTTATGGTTTTGGACCATGGTATTGTGGAAGGCCTAAGACTATAAAAGAGGAAGGAGATCTTGTGGCAAATGATAATCTGAATTATGATTGAATATCTGAAAAAGGGCTAGAGCTGGTATATTGGTAATTGGGTTATGATGCAGATCTGGATCTGAATGAAGGATGAACCTTAGCGCAAAAGGGATAAGTTCTATTCATGGGTCATAATCTTTAAGCTTGAATGATAATATCTTTGTATGATTTTGATCTGCTAGATATGGCGCTTTCTTGATCTATAAGTCTGATAATCTGAATTATGATTGAATATCTGAAAAAGGGCTAGAGCTGGTATATTGGTAATTAGGTTATGACGCAGATCTGGATCTGAATGAAGGAGGAACCTTAGCGCAAAAGGGATAAGTTCTATTCATGGGTCATAATCTTTAAGCTTGAATGATAGTATCTTTGTATGATTTTGATTTGGTAGATATGGTGCTTGCTTGATCTATAAGTCTGATAATCTGGGTTAATTAATGATTGAAGATATGAAAGAGTGAATTAACCTTTATAGATCTGCACGCAGGTTCAGTGAAGCGAAGGTGCATATACATGCAGGTTTAGTAAAGTCAAGACGCGTATACGCAGGTTGTTCCATACGCAGAAGTGTATGCATGCTAGTTTCAGGCTATTGAAATAGCGTATTTACTCTAAGTTGTGATCTAGCTGCCTCTGTCTATTGCTGTTGTGTTCTGGCTTCTGTTTTCTGGTGTATACTTGATCTAGATCTAATTGGTGAAAAGGAGATTGGTTGATGGAGAAATTCTTGATGATTGATTGATGTTCATGGATCCAGTCTGAAAATTTATGAAACATGGTCCCTGGAAGAAAGAGAAGGTTGTAGCCTTCGGTAGGCCATCACCTACGTACTAGTATCTTGGCTAGTACAAGAGCTAAATGGGGTTATAGCTCCCTTCCATGAGAATCTGGAGAACGAGAGAGAGTTGTAGCTCTCTGCAGGTTGCAGCCTGCGCACTGGTAAAGGACTGCACCATTACATTGTAAAAGAAGTTTCGAATTAAAGAAAGATAGAGACGAATTGTAGCAGGTGGTTTTCACCCACATTGGGTTTCCACCTTATATCTTGTGTTCTTGTGTGTGATTGTCTTTCTACTCTGTTTACTGTCTTTGGTTACTGGTTATTTGATTCTGCATCACAGATTAACAATCATCATCAGAAAGATAAATTAAATTAAAAGTTTTCTTTTTATACGTGGGTTTCCTTCTGTATAATTGCGTATATACGCGGGTTTACCTAATTGAAGTAGCTTATACAATTTGTTTTGAAAAAGGAATTTTTTACTTGATAATACTGATTCACCCCCCCTCTTAGTATTATTTCCAACAATTGGTATTAGAGCAGGTCCTTCTGAAGAAGCTTGATCGCTTGAAGGAAGATCTTTCATCATGAGCAACTACGAGAGGGAAGAATCAATTAGACCACCGATTTTTGATGGAACAAACTTTGTATAGTGGAACGTTAGAGTTACTGCTTATCTTCAATCTCTGGGTACTGAAGTATGGGATATCATAGATACAAGGTATACTTTTCCATCATCGACTCCCACAGATCCGGCTGAGAAGAAGAAATATGAAACGAATGCAAAGGCAGTCAATACTCTATTGGGATGTCTATCATAGTTTGAATTTATCAAATTCATGCAGTATAAATCCGCTAAGGAAATATGGGACAAGATTGTTCTGAGCTATGAAGGAGATGATGAGGTAAAATGAGCAAAACTTCAAACCCTTAGAATTCAGTATGAAAATCTCAGAATGTACAATGATGAAAGTGTGGCTAACTATTTTCTTCGTGTAGATGAGATTGTTAATTATATGAAAAAATTGGGTGAAGAAGTAAAAGAGGCTATTGTGGTTGAAAAAGTTCTAAGATCTTTGTCCCCTAGGTTTGAATCTAAAGTTTCTGCAATAGAAGAAAAGGAGAATCTTCAAAACCTTAAAATGTCACAGTTGCATGGGATTCTAACTGCTTATGAAATGAGGAAAGGAGGACCATTAGATAGGAGAGAAGCTGCCTTCAAAGCTTCTGGCAAAGGAGATTACTATGAGTCTGGACACATATCAGAAGAAGAAGAATCGAATTTTGTCAAAAATCTTCAATGGGGCACTGGACGATTCCGAGGTAAGTTACCATTTCAAATGCTTTGCTTGTGGAAGAGTAGGTCACTATGCTGCCAAATGTCCTCACAAGGATAAGATTGACAAGGGGAAAGTACCTGTTAGATGGAACAAGAAACATAATGCAAATAAGAAAAGCTATTACACTCATGAAGATAGTGATGGACTCTCAAATAGTGATGAAGATGAATGAGGTAATCACTATAAACTTCTAATGGCTTTTGAAGATGATGATT
>APFE031712654.1:6572-24773 GCA_000404065.3 Pinus taeda
GCGACAAACTCGTCCAAATGGACGAGAACGAGTTTCACTGTCGCTAGGCTCGCTAAAATATAGCGATAGGTTCGCCCGAAGGGAAAATTATAGAACAATCATATGTTATCTTCCTCAAGCTTGACAAAAATAAAGAGGTACTGGTCAGCAATGACTGGGGAAAATTGGGAAGAAAACTTGAAAAACTTATTGGTAGCAAGTCGCTCTTGATCATGACACTTTCCTTCCGCATCCGAGCCGGGTTGGGTTGTTTTGTTCACTGGTCACATCACCATTGGTCCATCACTCCATCCATCTTTGGGGTTAATGCTACCAATCCATCGTCAGTGTCGCCGATATGTTCAAGAGAAGTCATTCAGAGAATTCGCCTGTGTCTCACCCGCTGCAATACATTCACGCTCCATTCTTTTCATGACTACCACCCTGAACACTGTATCATCAGATCGTTTTCATCTCCAAAATCATTTGCTTCGTTCTGTGTCGTAGATGTGGGATTCATTAAGGCCCTCCTACGACGGGTCACTTCTTGTTGACATCAGCTCGTTATCCAAGAAGTGGACCTAGGAACAACCCTTTCAGTACTTCAAAGCTTGCATGCCTCAATGGCAAGTTTCTCACTTTCGGCGACATGTTTACATTAATGGCCTTCGACCGAGAGATTTTGCATGGTGTTCGACGCCAAGTCCTTTTTTCACACCATGTGAATTGTACTGTAGTACCTTGAGGGTCATTGTCATTATTGGTGATTCCTCTCGCGCATGTTAGCAACTTACATCATTAGCTGGTAATCAGGTGATGTCTTTCCATGTTCGACTCTAGAACATTTTTCACATGGATCGACTTGTACTCTGAGTGAAGATTGAATGAGTGTTGAAGACCCCGGATCTAGTTTCATCCATCCAAGCTGCGATATATTCAGGAATATAAAGACATCAAATGTACATCATTGCCGAACAGATGATCATCCAAATCAAAGGATGATGACTCCATCTGAATCATCAGTCTGCTACACAGACGGTTGTCTGTCCTATGTACATGAAAGTGAATTTATGAAGTTGAGCATGGGAATGCCCGCCTCAGCTAGATCATGAAAAATATTATGAAGATAATGTATTGTATTGTATCTTATTACAGGTCGCCTCCCAGCTCGAAAAAACTTCGAATCCTCATGGTAAAGCATTTCACCCGACATCAAAAGATTAACGACCTCATGCTTTAGGGGGCAACTGTTATAGACATTTTTAGGCACTACAACCCCAATCACAAATGTCTATAAACTGAGGGCTCCTAAGTCCCTAAAAGTGTTGCTTCACTTCCTAAAGGAACAACGTCAACTAATTACATCATCTCCCAGAAGTTCTCCACTAAAAACTGCTCATAAATGGTCAAAACTAGACCATACTGAATACCCAGTGCAAAGGGTGCGATGCATATCACCTTCCCAGGGTAAAGGATGCGATGCATACTTAATGGCACCTCTGTAGGGTGCGATGGTCGGGAATGGACAAATGGCAGTGAGGTGGAAGATCATGGAATCTTCCAGAAGCTTCCCCTCTGACACTTGCTTCTTTGTTTTCGACCAGGGATAAGTAAGAGATCATCAATCTCCAAGTGGAATCAAGAACTGTCAGAGAGAGGAAACTAATCAAGACCCCAGAAGATGACTCACCCCCTACAATAATCTATATATGGATCCCTCATTACAAAGATCCAGAGGCTGGAATCTTGTATCTTGTAGAGAAGTGCTGTTGGTTTTCTGGTGTAACTTCATAGTGTTGGGTGATCTAAGCTTTACTTGAGGTGAAGAAGGTCTTTCTTGCTGGAGGATGATGCTGGGTCAGAACATATGGTTGTAATCCTCCTACTTTTCTGGATATTAATAAATCTATTCAAGTTTTCCTCCATATTATTGTATGTTTAATTATATATGCATTTGTATGGTTAACACATATCTGGTCCTATGTTATTTATGAATATAGATCTATGTTCTTTGATAGTAGTATGCTGCTTTGATTCCACAGGTGCTCTTTGAAGCTGGGTAGGTGAAGAAGAAGCGGCAAAGACCTAACAGGAAGGAAAGGAATCAAGCAAGGAAACCAAGCACAAGACTAAGGTTGGTGTCCTTTGTTCCACTCTTATCTATTTTCATAAAGGAAAGAAAAATAGACTTTAATTGTTTGTTTCTAAGATAGCTACCAGTCTTAGTGGGAATAACAACTCCGAGTGGACACTATTCCTGGTAACAAGGTCCTTTGACAGAAGCTTGATCGCTTGAAGGAGATTCGTAGAAACAATCAGAAAGAAGCTAAAGAAGAAAGCACCTCAAAAGAAGAAAACATCTCAAAGGAATTGTGACAGTGGGAGAGGCGATTGGCCTTTATGTGGAAGCAAATCTTCAAATTCAGAATCAACTCATAATGAAGATGAACAAGCAAAAGAAATATCAGGTATGAATTTGTTGTCCTCTGGTGATACATTTCTTTGTTCATTTGAATATAATGAAAATGATAGCGAAACAACTGAATTTTCTCTTATGGGTGAAAGAGAAAGAAATCAAATAGAGGAATAATTTAAAAGGCTCACAGATACAATTAGAGATCAAAAAGATCTAATTGATAAAAGGGAATGTTCCTACAAAGAAGAAGTTACCAGATTAAAATCTTAGTTGGAGGAAGGAAACAAGGTAAGGAAGCAGTACAAGGAAAAGGAAGATCAATGTCGAAGGCTGCAGGGTGAAGTGACATCATTGAGAAATGAAGTGAATGAAAAGGACATAACAACCAAGGAACTTATAGAGAGAACCAACTACTATGAAGGTCTTGAAGTTGTGGTCATTTCTCCAAAAGAAGATCTCAAAAATTCAAATAAGAAGAATGAAGAACTATTCCAAGAATTTGAAGAACAAGAAAATGAAGTTCTCGAATTAAGGCAACAAGGGGAAGAAGGAAAAAAATATGAAGAAATCATGAAGAAGCAGTATCTTGAAAAGGAAGAGAAATATCAGGTTGAGGTAAATATCCTAAAAGGTAAATTAGAAGAAAAAGATAAACTATTATGATTTCAAGATAGTACTAGTATTTTGAATTGTATTCTTAGTAGTCAAAGGTCTCCTGCCATCAAATCTGGTCTTGGTTTTTGTTTGGTCAATTTAGTGTCCTAAATTGTTCTACATAAATTATCAATCTGGGTATTGTAAACTGATGAAGTGTAGTACATTATTTGTGCTAGATGACCCTTCTTACTTCGTTGTTTTTGTGTTTTATGTTGTGTTGGGTGTTTTTTAGTCCTTTAATACCTAATGATTTACAAAATAACTAACAAGAATCTTAAATCTAACTTCTGTAAAGACTGCTAAGAACCTAAAGAAATGAGAATTAAAAGAGCTTAAGTAAGATTTGGAAGAAAAGTTTAATCAAGAAATGAAAACAGAGTATGTATTTCTGCTCTTAGCATTATTTCCAAATCATGAACTAAAAACTAAAAAGTAAAATTGCACCGCTATCTAATCAATTACAGAATCAAAACTAAATGAAATACTAAAAATGAAAGTGAAATTACAACTAAGGTCTAATCTACAAAACCAAATGAAATACTAAAACTGAAAGTGAAATTGCAACTAATGTCTAATTTATCATGGAAACAAAACTAAATGAAATACTAAAACTGAAAGTTAAATTGCAACTATTGTCTAATCTATCATGGAAGCAAAACTAAATGAAATACTAAAATTGAAAGTGAAACTGCAACTAATGTCTAACCTATCACAGAAACAAAACTAAATGAAGTGCTTAGTTTCTCTACCTCTCAATTTTGGGAGAAAAATGGTTATGAACACTATGGAAGAAATTATGAATTTATAGCTAACTAGAGAAGATAAAACAAAATGAAATAAAACCTTAGTCAGCGCAGGGGCCCTCTGCAATTGATTAGGTTATGTGTACTTAATCAAACTCCAAGAAACTCCTTCACATATCCATAAAACTTACGGTCTTCATATTAAAAAAAAAACACAGAAAATGAGTTTTTCAAAATTACAGAGCAGTAGTCTGAGCTTAATACATGAGGAAATTTGAACTCCTTCTGAGTTCTTCACACAGGTATTTATAAGAAAATTATGCAACTGTTTTTGGAGAAAAATAAGCTACAGCCAAAAACACCTAGAATACAGGCACACAGAATTTTCTTCCTTGGTTGCTGGAGACATAAATCCAAGATGATGGCTATTGGATTCAGTTGCACAGATGGTTGTTGGAGTCCATTGGTTCAGGAAGTTGTTCCGGATAACACTTCCCATCACTGTGAAATGTGTTGATTATCCACGAAATGGAGTCCTGTTGCCTTCGATCTCTACGTTTGACTTCTCCATTGACCAGAGTCTTGTACCATCTTTGTCAATCTGGGCTAGGTGAATAGGACAAAATCCATGTTGTGATGATTTCCGAGCTGCCCATGTAGTTACTTTCTCCTCCTAACACCTGGAACCTGTTAAAGCATGGAAGTAGTTGCGGAACAACCGATTAGCTGCAAAATAGGCTGCGTTCCGTAGCTAAAAGACAAAAACTTATTCAAATAGCAAAACATAAAATCATAACATGTAAATCACTAAATGTCCTCCTTAAGGCAATATATACTGGTCACTGATGATAGGAATGCATTTTCTTCATGGAAAAACAAAGAAAAGGGATGAGAAGAGTTGCTAAGGAAAAGGCAGTTTTGAGGCTCAACAATTTTCATGAAACTGTTAAAGGTGAATCTAGCTCACAAATTGAAGCAAGGAATTCCAGTGTAAAATCTGAAGCACTCAACAAGGAGATAAGAGGTCAACCCCATCAACAACAAAGGAAAGAAAGTATTCAAAGAAAATCATTTACTCCTAACTATGGAAGTGTTAATGAATTCCTTCCTCTGATGAATAATGTTAATTGTCTTATATGTCATAATTTTGGACATGTTGCAGCAAGATGCAGAAGTAGAATGGTTCAAGCTAATAACTGTCACACAAGAATGTCATCATCTTCCAGGTACTTCAAGGGATATTGTTTTTCTTGCAATATGTTTTGTCACAAAGCCACTAACTGCTTTAGAAGGAATATGAAACAGATAAGTTGTTATGCTTGTAACAAGTTTGGGCATATAGCAAAAGAATGCATGAGAAAATTTCGGCCAACGTACCAAAAGGAACAAACATCATCACACTCCAAGAAATGGAAGGCGAAGAAATTACATACAGAAAGATGTGGCATAACTCAGTATATAAACAAAATAGACTCAAATGGAATTGAAAGTATGAAATTTTAGTGTCCTAATTCTCATACACATTTATCATGAAGACAAGATGCATATATACGCGAGTTAGAAGTTGCACAGTCATGTATATGTTGGTTTGAGGAAGAAGCAGCGGGGCAGACTTAGAAAATTGATTCAAAAAATTATCAATTGTCTTTTCTGTTGATGACTACAGTATGTGGATGTTATTTAGAAATGATTTTGATCCTCATAAGTTGTTGATGACTTTATGTATATCCTATTCATGATGATGCCTTGATATTTCTCATTGATATATGCAATGATCAGATTTGACAGTGAACAGGTGGCACAGGTTCAGGGGGAGAATATGTTATGCCTCTAATAATGCATTGTTGGCATTATGTTTAGAAATATTTAGTACCTAATGATTCTTATCAATGGTGATGATGCTTATGGGGCTAAAGTGTGTAAATGATACATCATGCTAAGTTACGGGTATGAGTTTCCCATGATGAAATCTCAGATGATATTTGTATTGCTTGGGGATACATAGTTGTTATTCATATCAGATTTATGGATGATTGTGGATGACTTTTTGAAGATACATACAGTACTTATATGCTACTTACATCGTGATCTTCATAAGGACAAGGAGAAGGAAAAAGCTTGAGTACACAAATTCATCTCTTTGATGTTGGTGTCATCATGCCTTCAAAGATGCATAAAGTTCATATGGTGCAGTTACGATGTAGGATTTCTATAGTTCTTGCCTCTCACATGGTTGAGGATTGTTGTTGTTGATGGTATCAAGAAAACTTAACAAATTACCATGATCTCATGGTTTGCTAGATACATAGTTGACAGATACACATTATGTTGGATACATGGATGATTACTTAAGTTTCGTATTGAAAAATATCATTGGTTGGCCAAGAGAATGGTGTTATTGCAGGTCGCATGAAGACATAGCTATTTGAAGACATGCATATTCAGATACATGGCTTACTTAGTCACATAATGATGATGACTTCTTACCTTATGATGATAGGTTGATACTCACATATGTTGATTACCATGGTTGATGCTTATGAGATGTGAGATGTTTTCTAGTGATGATACATGGTTGATATATTGAGGGGTCTTGTGGAAAGATCATTCAGTTCTTATGATCATAGATGATGACTATGGTGTTTTCACATACATATCATATGATGTGAATGATTTTGTTTTACTTCTTGCAGACATGACATATGATTAGTTGATTCATGGAAGGTTATGATAAGGCTCCTTCTACTAAGGAAATGAAGCAAGTTGATCTTGATGAGGTCAAGAGGATGAGTTGATATCTATATATGTCATACTTTGTCAAAGGTTGATGATATTTACTTTGTCATATCTTCATAACTGATGATGGACATATACAGGTTGTGGGTCTAGATGTTGCTGATAGATGCTTATGGTGCAGATCATATATGGTGTATGATAGTTGCAGATGACTATCATGGTCTTGTTTAGATCTTTGGTCTTTGTTATAAATGTCATATATATCACTTGATGAAAAGGTCATATAAAAGACAATGATGTAATAATATGTCTTTGTCTATCATAGTCTTTTAATGAGTGCTTTTGGTCATATGATGTAATTTATACCCCCAATATGCATGGGAAGGATGATGTAATAATTGCTATATTTCTGTGATGTATAAACAATTGGTATATCCCCACTTGGTTGGGTGGATGAGTCAAATTTGGTATATCCACGCTTGGTTGGGAGATTGATGTATGTATGATTCATTGGTGATAGGAAGGTAAAACTCACATAGTTGAGTTATAGAGTCATGCTATTCTTTTGGAAAATAATTTTGTAGGCTATGCATGTGCTGAGGGGGAGCATGGATAGTTTAGTGCATTGCATCATAGGGGGAGTTTAATAAGAGAATTCAACATGTGCCTAAGGGGAGCATGATCAATGTTTATATTCATCTATTCAGATATGACAATCCTCATATCAAAGGGCGAGAATATCTTGGTCCACCCTTTGCCCTTGATGTCAAAGGGGGAGAGTATTTTGATGTTTCTTTTTATCTCTAACAGTTTCTACAGCGTGCAGTAATAAACACCAACATGGTTGTCATCAAGTCCAAAGGGGGAGATTGTTGGCATTATGATACATGTGTTGTACTTGATGGCAACCCACTTGTAGCAAAACAACTCAATTGTATATGGTAACTAGATGAATCTACGTAACTAGATGAATCTATAGGAGAGATATTAGATGTGACAGAATGCATGGCAGTTCAAAGGAATCATTTCAGAAGTAATATGGCAAACTAGAGTGTAACAGGTCTATTTAGAAGTAACAGGACATTGGTATAAAAGAACAGGAAGATAGAACTTAGGTCTACTGATTAGAGTAAAGAAAGTATAGGAAAAGGTTGATGTAAAGCAGTTTAAGAAGTATACGTAGGTCCTCTTAGTCACCCACATTGGGTTTCCACCTTAAATCTTGGTGTTCATGTGTGTTTCTTATGTGTGATGCACATGGTTACTGTTTAATGCTTAATAAAGTATTAATGTACTAATTAAAGATCAACATATGATGAATTAAACGAATCATAAGTTCACTGGATATACGTTGGTTGCCTTAAGAATAGTTCCGTGCACACACGGGTTCCCTTCTCTGAAGTAGAGTATATAAATCTAATTATGGAAATGAAAAAGTTATTGATTTGAAAATATCGATTCACCCGCCTCAGTATTATTTCCAATAAAAACTCATATTCTTCAATATTGCACGTTCACATTTATTTCTTCATATGTGTCGAGCTCTGACTCAAGGGGCTCCATCAGGGTATGTGCTTCTTGGGTGAGAGAAGCTTAGAACCGCATTGTTGACTAAGGCAAAGAAAGGGGTAGACAAAATACTTGAGCCTATTAAATCAGCATGGCCAACATCTGGGGTTAGTCTTGTTTATGATGGATGGATAGATCTGTACTCCACCCAGTCATTAAATTCATGGTGTCTTCCTTGAATGGACCAGTTTTCATGAAATCAGTGGATGCACTTGGACAATACAAGGATGCACAATATATTTGTGAGTTGTTCATTAAAGTTATTGAAGATGTAGGTGTTGATTCTTGTGTGAAAATCATTACAGATAGTGCATCATTTGCAGGCTTGTTGGCATGATTGTGGAAAATAAATATCCACAAGTGTTTTGGACACCTTGCATTGTTCATTCCTTGAATTTAGAACTTAAATCTATTGTTTCTGATGTGCCTTGGATGGAAGTGTTATTGAGGATGCACGACATATCCGCAACTTTGTACACAATCATACAAATGTCATCACAATCTACAAGGAATACACCCATCTATCATTGTTGAAGATTGCAAATATACGATTTACCTCTTCATTCATCAGGTTGAAGAGGTTGAGGGCAAGGAAAATTTTAAGGATGGAAAATTATCTTGAAGTTTAAAAACATTGGCGAATCTCACTAGTCCCTAAATGAAAACTATAAAATGTTTATTGATATATTTGTAAAATTATTCAAATGTATAAGGATTTTATATATCGTTTCTATATAGTGCTGGAAAATTTTAAGGTAAAATAATTTTATATTGTAAAATTTGGGCGTATCATTTTTAGAAAAAATGGAAATTGCCAAATACATTTTTTGGAAAATCCATGGAAAATTAGCCCACCTACAATATTAGCCCCTAAAATTTTCCATGGTTGAGGGAGGTCAAGACCACTCTTGGGGCCATACTTATTTTAAAGTTTTTGTATTTTTGGAGAAGGACAGATCAAGTTGCCTCAAAATGAGTTAAGGACACAGTGTTAGATGATGCTTGGTGGGAAAGGGTAGATCTCACTATTAAGAACATGGACTCTATCATTTCTTTGCTACAATTTACGGGTACATACTAACTCATCCTAAGAGAGGTTTATGAGGGATGGGATTCCATGATTGACCCTATGAGGACCATTATTTTACAGAGTGAGTGTCCTGAGTATGAGACATCATCAGGGGCCTTCTTCATCACCATATAAGATATTCTTGTTAGTAGATGGGACAAGAATTGCACACTTTTGCATTGTTTGACTCACTCATTGAACCTAAAATACTACAACTATGAGTGGTTAAATGGTGGACCTTCCTCCAGATTCCCTCCTCACATGGATGGTGATATTTCATAGGGGAGGAAGGATGCATTGAGGTGGATTTTTCAGGATAGAGCATCCCTTAATGAGGTGGAGGATGCATTTGTAGATTTTTCCACTAGTACTAGTTGATTTGTAGGATATGATGTGATTAGAGACAGGGGGGATAAGAAGCCCTATTCTTGGTGGGAAACTCATGGGGAAACAAGCCCTCCTCTACAGCAGTTAGCCATGAGGCTCCTCTCTTAGGTGACTTCATCTTCTTGTTGCGATAGGAATTGGAGCACATGGGAATTTTTATAGTGTCAAGAAGAGTAGGCTTGAGTAGTCCAGGGCAAAGGCAATGGTGTATATGCACACCAACATTCGTCTTATTTACAGGCAGAGGGATGAGTGGTTGAAGGAAAAGACAAAGATGTGGGATGTCTTTCTTGATGATATGGGTTTGGACAACAGTGTTGAGTTAGTATTTGCTAACTTGGATCTTAATGAGCCAATGCTAGAGACTGTCACTTTTGATGATGGTGATACTGTTGAGGCGTCTCTACATCTGCACCTGCAGATGCAGAGATGACATTGGATACAGAGGAGGAGAAGGCATCAGAGGGGAGCAGTGGTGACCATGACAGTGATGTTGATTTTGATGATGATGATTGATGACTCATGAGCTACATACTACCTAGTACTTGTAATTGTTTTGTATTTGATATTTCTATTTTTCATTGGCATTGCTACTACCTATGTAACACATTTTGATTTTGATGACTTAATGAGAAAAGTGCAGTTTCTTGTCCTTCTGCTATTGGATCATTGATGAATCTGTTGCAATTGTATTTGTATGCATAATGTTACTCTGTAAAACTTATACATTTTAAATTTACAATGTAGAATCTAGATCTATATCTGAATTTGTATCATAAGAATTTGTATAAAAAATATCTAATTATATATATATCTATATATATCCTACAAAATCACGTACATATGTGACTTAGTTTATAATGTAAAAACATAATTATATTAAGTAAATATGAAAAAATAATTATAAATTAAAAAATAAAAGACCTAATCATTAAAAACACTCGTTTATTATTTGATAAAATAACATAATATACCAATTCATCATCATAAAATAAAAAATGTATATAATTAGAAAAAAGTAATATATAAGCGTTAAATAGAAAATATGCCTTTCAACATCATTATCAGAACACTACAGTAAACTATAAAAGAAAAATGCAATGCACCAGTTAATTCAATTTCCAAAGAAATGGGCCTTAATATAGCCTGTGTCTCACATGATATGATAACCACTTCTTCCTAACGTCATGTGAATAAGTGACCAACTAATGTCATGTCAATAAAGTGACCAATCAATCTGTACTTTTTTCCATTTATCAAAGTGAGAGGCCAAGGAGAGATTAATAGTGTTGTCTCAGAAGGCCGTAGTCTAATTAGCCGGAGGAATTGCTCAGAAAGTTATGGAAATGTCGGTTATATTTAGAGAAAATTTGGCAAGGATTTTTGTAAATGCAAGTTATAGTGGTTAAGCTTCAAAATTTTAGGTGTCTTAGACGTTTTTGATGGTGCTAAATCTATTTCCACCATCAAAAACATGATTCAAACACTCTCTCTACAAGATTTTTTGAAATTTGTTTGCCCGGATTCGAACCACTTTTGACCGTCCGAGCAATTCCTCTGCCTTGTCCTAGGTTTGAGTTAGTGTTTTTATGAGGATGGAAGAAGAAAAATTTATTTATAATGACATGTTTATCATTAAGATTGCACGAAGCTTGTTCAAGTTTGACATCATATTTATTATGTTTATTATTAGGATTAGGAATATGTAAAGTTTGATCCAGTCATAACTTTTTTTAGAAATTTAATTTCCCAAAATAGTTTCATTCTCAACCCTTCCTATAAAATTTTAAATATATGACCTAACCAACACTAAAGCCCACTAAAACCATTTAATATATACCTCAACCCCATAAAATTTTGAATATATAACCTAACCCGCACTAAAACCAATTAATCTATACCTCAAATATTTTGACTAAAACATTTGAAACAACAAAATATACTTTAGCTAGTCATCTCAATTAGATTCCTTAGCTTTGTCGACGTGGCTAACTATGCCCCTCCATCTCTCTAACAGTTTTCATTTACGAATCATTTCACTGCCGTGTCCACACACTTTTTCGAACTTGGAAAGATGTGGATAGGTTTACGTGGAATTAATTCACGACTCACCTTTAAGCATCTGATGTTGGGGTATCAGGTGCAATCTAGTTTCAACCCTACAACAGTTTCACCAAGATGCCTGCAACCCAAGTCCTTGACGCAACACTTATCAGAAAGTGTTCACCAACCTCTTTCACCTGCAAGTACTTGTCACCACTGTCACGAGCAACCCTGCTCTAGCACTAGCTCCAACTGAGCTCTGATACCACCTGTCACAATAGTGCAGTGGGATCAACACTTAAAGGATATTTCTACTGTGCGTTGGAATGGGTGATTGTTCTTACTATGCATTGGAATTGTCAATTGATGTAGTCATATTCTACGTCGAAGAATGAAACTAAGAGATAGTGCAGTGTATTTTGTATGGTGCATTGAAAAGTTTAAATTGTGCATTGAATTATGTGTTAACAGTGATTGTTAGCTATGTTATTCATTGGCCAACTATCATGGTGGTAATTTGTTGAATAATCACTAGTAGAAAATGAGAAATTAGTGACTAGGTGACTAAAACGTTATTCACCATATCTTTTCCAGGTTAAATACTACAAAAAATGAGCAATATTAAGTGATCGAACTAAAAACGACTAACATAAATCACTAATTTAGTCGCAGGTTAAAATATGTGACTAGCTAATAAGTAATACAACTAAAAATGACTAACATGAATGACAAATTTAGTCTGAGAACAAAAATGCAACTACCTAACAAGTTCTACAATAATATGAATCAATTTTTTATGTTATTCATCTTCATTGTGTCAAGTAATCTAAACTTACAAGTGATAGGGGATTGAAAGGCTATTAAATATTGGTTGAAAGGTTATTCTTCCTTAAACAATTGTTCATCCTCACAATGTGTATAGGTGAGCCAATTTTGCATTATTTATCTCTAACAATTTGTAATTTCAAAAATATAGTTTTAATAAAAAAATTATGTATTTTTTTAAAATCCATTCATTGAATCAAATTGGATCTAGCTCCAATTTGAAAAATTTGAAGCGAAATTTCAATTTTTAATAGTATAATATCAAATAAAAACTACTTTAATTTCATATTAACTGACCTAGATCCATATTAACCCCGTATCTATCAAGCATTGAGAGGGGTCTAATCTCTCGAGGTGCAATTTTTTTTCTAGTGCAAAACACTAGGAAATGTTTGCACCTTGAGAGAATGGATCCCTCTCGAGACTTGATAGGGTTAATATGGATCTAGGTTGGTTATATAAATTATATAATATCTATATTTATATTTTATCTTTTTTATATTCCCTCTCTCTATCTCACCCCCAAACATACACACACTCTCTCTCCCTCTCTTCCCCTTCTCTGTCTATCTCTTTCTTCCCCTTCTCTCCCTCTCTGTCTATATCCATCTCTCTTTACCTCCCTCTCTCCTCTATCCCTCACTCTCTCTCCATGAATCCCTTGTCACCACCTCTCTCTCTCCACCTTTCTCCCTCTATGTTTTTCTTGATCCCTCCTTCTCCTACCCCCTCCAATTCCATCTTTCTCTCCTCATCTCTTTCTTCCTTCCTCTCCATCCCTTATCTCCCACCTCCTCCGATCTCTCCCCCCCAAATCACTCTCCCTCTCTCTCTCTCTTCCGTCGAACACTATCACTATCTCGCCTTCTACCTGTCCTTATCCAACTCTCTCCCTTCCCCTTCTCTCCATATCTCTATCCTCTCCTCTTCCTTCTTTTCCCTCCTCTAATCTCTCCCTCACTCTCTATCCATCCCTCCCTTCTCACTTCACTCTCTCTCCACCTCTACCTCTCTATGTCTTTGTTCTTTCCTCCCTCTTTCTCCCACTCCACCCCATCTCTCTCTCTCTCGCCTCTCCCTTCCTTCCTCTTTCTCCCTCTCTCCCACCTTACTCTTTCTCCCCCCATCACTCACTCTCTCTCTCTCTCTCTCTCTCTCTCTCGCTATCCTCCAAATTTTTCACTATCTCCCTCCCTCTCTATGGCCCGTCCCCAACTCTCTCTTAAATTTGATCGCACTGCATGGTGTTCAAAAAATTATTTAAATCAAAAAACTTAATTGGTTGTAAAATATTAAACCTATATTTTGGATCAATCATGTCAAAGAAAATAAAATAATGAAAAACTTTAAAAACTCATGCACTATATTTAATCTATTATAATTAGTAATTTTGCTTTCTCTCATGCCTTGGATCCTTAGATAAGATGGATCTATGCCCGTTCTTTTTACACACACATAGATAACTGACATAGATCCATGTTAGCTTAAAATTTTATTAAAATCTTAATTTAATTTCAATGGGAATATTTTTGGTAGTCATGAGGATAGAGGGTTTAGATATATCTCAACTTGTAACATTTTCCCTTTTAGATTCAAATAACAAATGTTGTAAAATTAAATTAAAATAAAATATTTTTAAGATGAAATAAATTATGGTTTTTTAACATGTGGTATTGATAAGACATGGTATTGGCCCATAGTATTGTAACAAATCCTATTGACAAGTTAATATCCATGGTAAAGTGAGGGTGAATATCCATGGTTAGCAATGTTGTCATATTGCTATAAAATATTTTGATTGTGAAATAATTATTTTTTCTTGGGCATGTGGTATTGATAATCCATGGTATTGACCCATGGTATTGTAACAAAGGATATCTTTTACAAGTTAATACTATCTACCATAATGTGATGGTAAATATCCACAATTAAGAATCTTGTCATAACGTTATAAAATATTTTGGTCATGAAATAAGTTATGGTTTTTGGACGTGTAGTATTGATAAGCCCTATTATTGGCCCATGGTATTGTAAAGAAAATCAAAATATAACAAATTGTATTTTATTTATTTTATTGATTTTACTTCTTATTATTAATTTAGCTCATATTTAAATGTTTACACTCATCCCAATATCATTTTTAACTTGTTATTTTTAATTTAGTGTCTTACACAAGAATAAAAAATTCTTATTAGAAATAAATCATTTAATCCAATTGCAATTTATATATTTTATATTATATTATAAATATTTCTTTTATTTTTTCCATTATAAATATTTATTTTCTTTTTCATTTCCAGTTTAGCACTGGGTTCAAATAAAATATTCACAAATTACAACATCACATTGTAGCACTACATTTTTCTCTGCCTTGTTTACATCTACAGGGAAATGTCTAAAGAAGGAAGACCATCAACGTGATCTATGGATTTCATGTGATTCCAACCACAAATGGAGTGTCCAAGGGAAACACCTCAGGAGAGCAAATAAAATATTCACAAATTACAACATCACATTGTAGCACTACATTTTTCTCTGCCTTGTTTACATCTACAGGGAAATGTCTAAAGAAGGAAGACCATCAACGTGATCTATGGATTTCATGTGATTCCAACCACAAACGGAGTCTGCAAGGGAAACACCTTAGGAGAGCATCAACGATTAAATGGATGAAGGGAAAGGTCATTGGATGTGGAGTTTTTGTAATTTGTACATGGGTATGAATTTGGACTCTCAAGAGTTTTTCTTTTTTAGTAAAGATGATTTTTGTTATGGATAAAAAATTTTGAGGGTTTGTATGATCAAAGCATAAATTTTATTCAGAGTTGAGGTTATCTTTTATTTGTTATAAGAGGTAATTTATGAGTATCGTTATCTAGTTAGGAAGTAGCTTTGTAGGGTTTTTCCTCCTACTGATAACTATTATACTGCATTGTATTTTTTTCTTAGTCAAAGATCATTTGTTTAAATCCCCAAGCACACTTTGTCACCCATGGAAATATCCACTTATTTCAGGATAAATGAGATGGAGACCAAGAAGTTTGAGAGGACCCTTATTTTTGTAGATGATAGGAGTTATGTGAGGTGAGAGTAGTTTTGTGACCTATATTGATGGATGCAGTGCACCATTTTATGACAGCAATCATCTGCATGCCACAGTAGTGGGTCTCTATTGCACCGAGGGAGCAACGACAAAGTAATCCACTGTAATGCATTGGTATGTTGAGGACAAGGAATGCAAATGTGGCATTTATAATTTTATTACGAAAATATGTTTGTGCGATGGAGACAAATCAAGGATTTCATGAACCTGAGTAGAGATTGGTTCAACAATCAGCTGGAAATACTCAAGCATTGTTTTGAAAGGCGATGATGCAGTTGGAGAGTTCTATTCTGTTTGCTTGAAAAATAACTATCAATATGGGGGAAAACGATGATCCATATAGGGAATAATTGTAGGAGTATCATTCTTTCTAAAATTATATCTATAGGGAAGTCAAGGAACTACTAGAGAAGATTAGTGCATGTGCAACCAAATTCTCATAATGCAAGGAATTTTTCAATGTTATTCGATGCTCATCGATGCTCAGGAAGCTGAAAAAACTTATCGTTAAATTATAAAGTATATAATTTTGACATATCACTACATGTCATTGTGCATACTCTATGTTTTTGATACAATTAGAAGTGAGAAATATGACGTGTGCATAACTGAAAATCCTAGCAGGCATGATGAATCTAGTCTTAGCATGGAAATAGAAACCAAGAGTCATAAAATATCAATAAATTTATGGCACACAATAAAAAACACAATAAAAGATTCTATGCCACTGTTGTCTATTTAGTGCAAGATACTACTAATATTTCATAATTTTTAGAGATGGTGGATGTCATGAATATGCCCTCAAGCAAAATTACTAACTTGAAGATAAGATGGTCAATGCAACTATTTACATTAAATAGGCTAAATTTAGGTAATTAAAACAAGTTTGAAAATGGCTAGAAGCACCACCCCTATTTATTTTCAATAGGCTAAATTTATGTAATTAAAAAAAGTTTGAAAATCACTAGAAACACCAACCGCACATCATTTTATTTCCACTTGTACAAGAGAATATTAAATAAAATTATGAGCACTTCCGTCTAAATTGACCGTACATAAAATAACAAACAAGGTTGATGCTTTTAAAATCTATATCCATCATTAAATATAATATATGACAAGGATGGATCATAATTTCAAAGGCTATATCACGAGAGCTTCATTCGGGTTGCAATACCATACCATGTGGGTTCATATTGGGGGATATATATTGAGGAAAAAATGGCATAATATATTGAGCATATATTAGGGGGTAAATGGTTTTTATATTGGTAGGTATAGGAAAAGGAGCTTAAATTTAATGAAAAAATATAAAGGGGTATAAAGGAATTTGATGAAAAATGGATACCTACAATATCTAGTGAATTTAAGGATTTTTTAAATTGGGGGGATGTATTGGGTTTGTATTGGTAGGGGGTTAAATAATGTGATTTTTTGATATATCTTCCGATATGTAGTTAAAATATAGGTATAGTTTAGTATGTGATGAATGCAAGTGATATCTCAAAGGATTCTTAAGTGAATCCCCTGTCAGTTGTATCCATCACCAACTATAAGATAAGAGTTAATGAGGTGAGAGAATGTTTGTCTTGGTATAACATGAAAATCACATCTTACTTATAACTCATGCATATTGTATCTTATTGTGAATATGTTAATTGTATAACTTCAATATGGGTAATTTTTTACATTTAAATTGTGAAATATGTAGAAGTTACATTATACTAGCTTAAATGTGTAGATAGATAAAATATCAGAAATATGGTAGGGTAATGAGTAAGCATTTTCACATTGTTTTAAGGGGAACGAGTAAGCATTTTCATGGTAATGAGTAAGCATTTTTACATTGTTTTAAGGGGAATGAGTAAACATTTTCACACTGTTTCAAAATTTCGCCTTGGTTGGTGAAGAACCAATTCAATGCTATTTTTCGTGGAATATTAAGTTATTAACCAAAGTTATTGCATTGTCATGCAATAACTTTTCCATTATCTTCTTTGTTACCAAATTCCAAATAACTAATTCATTAGAGAAATCCTTTTCTTTGCTTCCTCATTTTTTTGGATTTATTTCATTTTATTATAGAACCAAACTTTTTCAAATTGTACACTTTGCTTGCTTTGGTGATACACTTCTATTTATATTCATTATTTTGATTCTATATATGGTAAATTGTTTTTTTTCATAATAACAATAAATTTATTTTTTTTAATGATAACATCAGGTTCACATTTTAATTCCTAATTTCTTTAATAAAAACCATTTCCTTAAATTTCTCAACTTTCTACCAAAATTTTGTGTAAAGATGGAGACTTAAATTAAACAACGTTATTTATACCCATATTTGATTTTTTTCTTAATTAAACTATGAAATTATTTTATATATGATAAAAAATTTATTTATAACATTAAATTATTATTAAAGACCACTATCTTTCTACTTTGATAATTACAATGTATTTATATCTTCAACCTCAAAGTTAATAAAACATAGCATAACATGTTATGCATATTACTTCTCATGTTTTTTTTTTAATTTTTAAATCTCATCTTCTCAATCGTATATAATGATGCCAACTAATAATGTAAAGAGGGAATATTCTTGCTTCATTTTTACTTTACTTTTATTATTAATTTATTTAGTTGTTTTAATTTTTTTCCATTTATAAATAAT